>QANT01008751.1:0-13385 GCA_003254885.1 Purshia tridentata
CCCCCCAACCCCCCAAAACCGTGGACACAGAGTCAGGCCTCCGGCGAGCTCCCCTGGCAGGGAACTCACTCTTTCTGCTCCGGTGACTTCTCACATTCTATTGCTATATCCACCCTCTTCGTCTTTTTTGACTTAGATGCGCCCCTATTGTTCAAGAAGTTGTTTGTATGTATGAGAATATGCATTAGAGAGGCTGTTTTAATTTTTCGTGTTTATGAAATATTAACGTGCATGGGGCTTGTTAATGGTGGTGGGTTTGTGTTTTCCGGTTGGTGATCCGATGAGCCTGTTTGGTTGATGGGAAAAGTGAGAAACTTGGAGGCCAAACAGAATTGGGTTCTGGCTTTTAATGAGCTCTTGCTCTAGTGGGGTTCAAATTCTATCATTTGTTCAAGAAAAAGAAGAAAACAGAATTATCCATGTGGATGATAATGTTGCTACCATTACCAGTGCTAATGGGCAAGACCAATTTGTTAAATGAATTCAGCATGATGATTATTCATCAGAATTTCATGTTTGTACTCTTGGTTACGGATTCAATCTGATCATTTTAATGTCTGATAAGTGATAATGGTTTACATTATATGTTGGTTAGTTGGTTGTTCGGTTGGTTGGTTGGTTGTTGTTGTTAATGCTTGTGTAATTGTGTTTGTATTATATAAAAAATATTTTACTACTTGAATTGCCAATCACATGCAGCCCATTATTTGTTGTGTTCTTCTTTATAGATAAAGTAATGAAACTTGGAATTCTATTCTTTGTTTCTTTCACAGCTGTGTCATGAGGCTCTCACACCATAACAGTGTTTATTGTGTTATTATTATTTCACCATGTTTTCACCTCATGGTATTCACGTGAAATTGCCAAAATTTATTGATACTAATCAAAGAAACTTGTGTAGCTCTGTTTCCTTGTGAGGCACAAGTATTCGAATCTAATCCGTATAGTTAATTTCTTGCACCAGCGATGGATTACATAAGAAGTCCATTCGAGGGAATAACCCAAGATATCAAAGGAAGAGCAGCATGCTATAAGGAAGACTGGAGTGCTGGATTTCGTTCTGGCTTTAGGTGAATTCTCATCTGTATTAGAAGAAATCACATATCTTCTCGTGGGATTCCATAACCTTGATTAATTCATAGTTTTTTCAATCTATTTCAGGATATTAGCTCCAACTTTTTATATTTTCTTTGCTTCTGCACTTCCAGTTATTGCCTTTGGGGAGCAATTGAGTAGGGATACAGGTATAACATTTGTTCATTATGGACCCTAACATAAAAAGTTGAGTTATTTGAAGCAAAAGTTGGAGAGGTAAATGTTGCTCAGTATGCAAGTGCTTTAAGCCAAATATGCTGATAAAAATTCAATTTCTAATTTTTGCTTTTCTAGTTGTGGTCTTTAATGGATGGAAACTGACATTTATGTTTGTTTGATGGTAGATGGAACCTTGAGCACAGTGGAAACATTAGCTTCTACTGCTCTATGTGGCATCATCCAATCATTATTTGGTGGACAGCCTTTGCTGATAGTTGGAGTTGCTGAGCCGACTGTCATAATGTACAATTATATGTACACTTTCAGCAAAAAAAGGCCAGAGATAGGAACCAAGCTTTTTCTAGCTTGGGCTGGTTGGTACGGGAATCATTGTCCTCTTTTTCCAGGTTGCCAGTGTACCTTTGCACTATGAGTCAGAAAATAGATTTAATGACTTGTGTATTTATCTGTGTTACAGGGTTTGCGTCTGGACAGCACTTTTCCTAGTGCTTCTTGCAATTTTCAATGCAGCTAACATCATATCCAGATTTACTAGGATTGCAGGGGAACTTTTTGGCATGTTGATTTCAGTTCTCTTTATTCAAGAGGCCATAAAGGTTTTAATTCAGTTTCTAACAAAACAAATTTCGGATCTAGCGGATTAGTTTTGACCCTCATAAATGCTTATTGGCAGGGAGTAGTTTCTGAATTTAGTACTCCCAAAGCTGAAGTGGATCCATATGCTGCGGAGTTTCAGTTCCAATGGCTCTACACCAATGGGTTGCTTGCAGTCATTTTCTCCCTTGGTGTTGTTTTCACTTCCCTCAAGAGCAGAAAAGCAAGATTAAGTTGGTATGGCATAGGTAATGAATTGATAGTGTGCCAATGAATTGATAATTTGTGACATGATCATTTTTGTGAAAGATTATTGTACCAGACCTGGTTTTGGCTATTCTTATTCTCTTTCTATGTGATGGATACAGGGTGGCTCCGAAGTTTTATTGCAGATTATGGGGTTCCCCTTATGGTCTTGTTGTGGACAGCCATGTCTTATGCTGTACCTAGTAAAGTTCCACATGGAGTTCCTAGGAGGCTTGTTTGTCCATTTCCCTGGGATGCTGCATCACTGTACCATTGGACGGTCATCAAGGTATTAGTTTTCTGTGGGTTAATTGCATATGTATTTCCTTTTCGAAGACTGCATGCCACTCTGTAGATTTTTATTTCATTGGCTCTTAGAAATTGAATGCTGTTAATTTTTATGTTGTCTATGTGGGTGGGAAGATTTTGGGAACAATCCCTTGTATTTGTGGCCATCTTTCTCTGCAGGATAATATTTTTATTGCCCAAGACATTAGGTAGAATCAAATGCTTAATATCAGAATAATCTCTAAGCCTATCCATTTCCAACATTGAAATTGCAGGATATGGGAAATGTCCCAGGCTTGTACATCTTTGCTGCCTTTATACCAGCAGTGATGATAGCAGGTCTATACTTTTTTGACCACAGTGTAGCTTCACAGATGGCACAACAGAAGGAGTTTAATCTTCAAAAACCATCTGCATACCATTATGATCTGCTACTACTGGGAATAACGGTATGTTTCCGACTTTAATCTTCTTCTCCTTTTCTTTTGTAGTATATGTTTCTAATTATGCTGCTATATTTTTTTATTGCTAGACATTGATTTGTGGTCTGCTTGGGCTTCCTCCTTCAAATGGGGTCCTTCCACAGGCCCCCATGCACACTAAGAGTCTAGCTGTTCTAAGGAGGCAGGTAAGCTAGTATTGAGTTTCTCTTAATTATTAGCCTGGGTGCCCTTTTTTTAAGATATTTACACAATTGAGTTTCAATCCAAAGGTGATCCGAAGGAAGATGGTAAAGAGTGCCAAGGAATGCATTAAACAAAATGCAAGCAACTCTGAGATGTTTGGAAGGATGGAGGCTGTGTTCATAGAAATGGATGGCTCTAGTTCAAATGTAGGCGCTCAAGCTCTCTCTCCCTCTTTCTCTCTCGTATGCGCTAGTGTATATTTTCTAACCCGAGTTTGTATTCATCTTGCAGCCTAAGGAGTTGGACAACTTAAAAGAGGCTGTAATGAAAGCTGATGATGGGGGAGATTTAAAGGGCAAATTTGATCCTGCGAAACACATTGATGCTCATTTGCCTGTTCGGGTTAATGAACAAAGATTGAGTAACCTATTGCAGGCACTCCTTGTGGTTTGCTCAATATTTGCAATCTCTGTTATCAAAATGATACCTACCTCTGTTCTTTGGGGATACTTTGCGTACATGGCAATTGATAGTCTCCCAGGTAATCAGTTTTGGGAGAGGATTTGTCTGCTCTTCATCAGCCCTGGCCGACGTTACAAGTAAGTCCTTTTTTTTTTATATTGGTTCAGAAGTTTCATTAAACAATAGGTAGTGGTTTAGCTAATTTGGGTACGGAGGCACAAGAGCACCTCTTAATTAGGAACCAATTTTGTATTTTTCTATCCACAACAATGCCAGTCTCTCATGGAAAGAGGACTTCTATTCAGATTCAAAAAAAGTGATGATATAAGAGCAGATAACTTTGATTCTACTGTCTACCAAATGATTTCTTGCTAACATCGCAGCATGTATATATAATATATGCAGTAGCTTTGTGTCATAATCTTTCTTCATCTTCTCATTGTGTCATTTTCTTGGACAGAGTCTTGGAAGGTTCTCATGCTTCATATGTGGAGTTGGTTCCGTTCAAGAACATTGCTGCATTTACGCTCTTCCAACTTGTTTACTTTCTGATTTGTTTTGGGGTGACATGGATACCTATAGCTGGCATATTGTTCCCAGTGCCATTCTTCCTTCTCATAAGCATAAGGGCACATGTGCTACCCAAGTTCTTTCATCCTGCCCATCTTCAAGAACTGGATTCTTGTGAGTGGGAAGAATTTTCTGGTGCTCCACAAGTACGTCTTTTTCCCTTTTGTTGCTTATTAATCTGCATATAAATTTTTTGTTTTGGTTATGATAATGAAAAACAGTGCACGATATTTACCAGGCTACTTATAGTTGATCAATAGCAATGTGGTTGCTGACGAGTGTTAGCATGTGTTCCTCTCGGACCATTTTTACATTCTTTAGCTTCTAAAACATAACTAATATCGTTTGGCGTGTTAGCTTTTTTCCCCTGATTGTATGAATGTGCTTAAAGGATTTAGCACATGGACAGATAAAAATTGATCTCATTTCTTCAAGTTCCAGTCTAGAAAAAGAAATCTCTGATGTTGTTCTGTGTGAGCAGGAAAGAATGCCACTTGAAAATGGTAGCGAGGATGGTGCAGACGATTTTTATGATACCGAGATATTGGATGAGATGACAACAAGCAGAGGCGAGTTGAAGCTCAGAACCAGCTTTGGTAGTGAAGACAGGATTTCTCAGGTAAGGCATAATTGCAATTCATTTCATCATTGTTTGTTTTAATATTACTTTTACAAGTTATCAATCAGTTCCATGCCATATTTGCCATGCAAATTTGTGCAGGTACACCCAGATGATGTTGCCAGAATGTGATTACAACAAGTTTACAACATACATTGATAGAGCTTTTGTGCCTTGGCAATTGTCATGATGACAGGATGATGATTATGCTCCTGGTCGCCGGAAAGGCTTGTTGACCAGGGTGCCTTTTGGTATGCTGCCCGCTCGATTGCAGCAGAAGATATTAAAGAAGGAAAAAAAAGAGAAGGATGATGAGGATTCCTCGCTTGAAAAGACAAAGTTAAAGAAAAAAGAACCGGCCAGTGATTCTTTTTTCTGGCAAGCTGATGGACAAGGATGATAAAGTAGGGAAGAGGACACGAGAGCTTAAATGGAGGAGTAAGGGGAATCAGGAAACACTTGTACTAATCCAAATTTGACCAAGGGGTTTTTTGATGGAAACCAATGGGTACCTTAGAATTGCACTTTTTGTTGGTTTTCATTTTTTACAGAAGGTTGTAGTTAAACGTACTTCAATCAGATTAGTTGCGAGCATTTAATATATTCTTCTTTTTATTTCTGTTGGCAGGGAGGGGGCAGAGGGAGAAAGAAAATTTCTTCAAAGGGGGCACTTCAATAAGAACAGAATACTAAGTACCCTTTGGGGCAGACAAGTCTCAGAACCCACTGCTCTGCATACTAGTTATTCATACATATTAATATATATACACTATTTACAGTGTAACAAACTGAATCAACCCAGAAAATCTCATACATTTCCAAATCCAGCATCTACCAAGTATAAAATTTGCTCATTGGGGAATGACAAACTGAAAAATTGTTAACCTTGGGTCAGCAGGGGCACGTGTCCCCCCTGGATTTAAGGTGTTTTCAATGCTTCCGAGTTGAACTGAATCTGGTTTGAAGCTGTTGCCACATTTTTATGTGTTCACCTAATGTTTAGTTTGTGAGAAGAATGGAAGAAAGTTGAGAGTTTGGATGTATTGAGATGAAATAGACTATTTCCTTACTGATATATATATACATAAAGCGATTATGACCAAACAATGTGGTTTTATGGTTTTAGTTATAAGCAGAGTATCAACATGAAAATTGAAAAACATAAGCTATTAATCCCAACTCGTACTGGAATTTTGGTTGTTATATTAGGAGTGTGTAAGGTTGAGAGTCTTGGTCAGGCTTTGGCCTTGGGCCTCACTATTTTTTAATTGACGAAACTGGTTCCTCATCCACCCCAATCAAAATATTCTCACAGTCCAAAGCAAACCTAGCTAAACTATGTTAAAAAACCAGGGGAAACTAAAATAAAAGATGACAGCAATAGCTTGGCCTCAGCTACCAGATCACCTTCCATACGAAGACATTCTGCAGGGCAATTGACCTCATAGATGACCTCAAGAGCAACACATTTAATCACAATAAAATCCAAAGGTGGTGAAAATAATAAGAGTAGCATAGATAGTATGGTGAAGATTGTTTTTTGAGTTAGAAGATTTTACCTTAGATTTTATTTTAATATTGATTTTTATAACACTAAATTATACATTAACTTCTAGTTACTAAAATTGTACTAGAAACATGCTTACCTGAAAACTTACATGGAGAAAAATAATTATGAATATCACTTTAGGAGATTACTAATAAAATGTCATCTGGGGTAAAACCCCCATTCTCATTTCTGGCCTTTTGCATCACCAACAAGAACAAGTTGGTCCCCATCTCTAACAAGCTGTATATCTTCAATTTCAGCTCCTTCTTTGGTTAAAACTTTGGTGGGACAAAACTGAAATTTCTTGCCACCAATTTCAAGTAGTTCTTCAAGGGACTCTGGCAGAAGCACAAGCTTTGCAGCACTACTTTCACCTTTTTCCGGGCAGCTTAGAATCACTCTGGCCCGGTAGTTGCTCATACTATGGCCACTGTAGCCAAAACTGCCTACAGATGTAATAAAGTCTCTGCCTATCTCACCTGCATGATTTGAAATTAACCCTGTCAAAATTTGGTCACAACCAAATGAAAGTTCTTAATTGCATATGTGGTGAGACTCATAATTTTGTGGAATCTACGTTAGTCATTATGTGCGAGAGTTTGAAAAGAAACAAGGGAAACTAAATCATCTTCCTAAGAAATTTACAGAAAAGTGAGATGTATGCACACCAGTACTGGCAGCTGACATGATCCCAAAAAGTGAATTGCAAAAGTTGCTAGGCCTTCTCCGCCGAGTACTACCCAACCATGGCATTTGAGAGTTGGATGGTGTGCCATCCGGGGCATAAAGAGGTATGGCAGGCTCACTCTGGAACTTCCCAAGGCATGATAGCTTCGGATACTTTGGCATAGGAGAATTAGTCGTTTTTTTAATCTCTGATTTGTTCTGAAACAATTCTATTATTTCTTCATGTCCCTGTTGATCTGCCAAACCTCTAGGAGTCCAGCCAAAGCTATCCGGCTTGTCAGCATCAGCTCCATGTCCTAAAAGGAACTTAACTATCTCAGCATTTCCTTCACACACTGCTGCGTGAAGTGCTGTAGTCCCATTGCTCTTGGGAAGTGTTACATCAACACCATATTGGACAATGTCTTTAAGCAGCTCTAAGTTGTTTTGCTCAACAGCAGCACAAACCAAATTACCCATGTTGCCAGAAGTTAACTTTGCTCCATTGTCTAAGAGAAGTTTAACCAAAGATTCATGTCTCCCTGATATTGCTTCCCACAGAGGAACATTTCCTTCAGAATCTGTATTCAATATTAGCTGATATCAGAAAACAATATCAAATTGAATTTTAGGAGGTTTGTTTGCTTATCAGCTTATGCAACTGGCATTCGTACCTTTGATGTTAGGATCTGCTCCATACTCTAGAAGTAAAGTTGCACAATGCTCACTTCCATTAGATGCTGCAATATGCTGTTGAAAGGAAAAAGAAGAAAAAGAAAGAAGTCACATTCACAAAGTATGCTCCAAGTATCAAATTCAAAGGCTATATAAAAACATGACACAGCACCATAGCTGTCCGTCCATTAGCATCCATCTCATTTGGATCTGAACCCCGCTGGAGCAACTGATGCAGCAACAAATCATCACCCCTTATTGCAGCAAAGCATAAACTGAGAGGCAAATCCATTCGACCCCGAGCCAGCATATGCTCTATATCCGTCACAATTTCTTCCATCAAGGGTTGATCCTTAATTTCTTTCAGACACTGCCTCAACCACATACATATGCATAAAATAAGAAGGTACATATATATATTTGAAGGCTAAAGAAAATTGATTAATGTGATAAAATTTGACATACCTTAAGAAAATTGTTCATGATAATCGTCCCATCTCCAACATTTGCCTGAACAATGTTTAGAAAAGTTGTACGGTTCAAACGCAGAAGCTGACACAGTCCTTTTGTCCGAACTGTGAACATTTGTGGCCTATAACAGAGAACACCTATCTCACCAACAGCATCTCCTGTCTTTGCTTCACGAACAACCTGCACTCATTGCAACAAGTTCATCACTAAATAAGCACTTAATATTATGTTTTACAATACACCTGAGCAAAGATTTATATCATTAAACTTGCCAGTTCTGCTCCATTCCTTTGCAAAATAAGTTCCTGCCGGGAAGTTCAAAGAATCAGAAGCTATTTTCCCAAATAAAAGGGCAATATGAACAAAGGAAAAAGGTGGCCTGGGATTCAAGTGCAAGATTTGCATGCATAATGTGAGTGATTCTTACCACAGCACCAGTAACCACTATATACAAGTCAGTGGGTGCTTCATTCTGCAAAATTACATCTTCTTTTGGAGGAAAATACTCGGCCTTCATTTCCGAGACCTTAAAACAGTGTATTACTCGCATATAAGAGTGCAGGAAACACTGGAAAATGCATTTGTGCTGTGTCCAAGCAGCACCAGCTAATATCAAATAGTGTAATCAAGCATAATTACCAGTTGGAAAAGCAAATCTCTTGATACCCCCTGGAACAAGTAGACACTATCAACAATTGAATAGAAGAGATAGTGTGAGATGCTTGATCTAATGGCTTTAGGGAGTGCATCAAGGGTCTCTTGCTGCTGCAGCCCTTCTGAATTAGTTCTGTACTTCAAACACAAATGAGCAAGCATCTGCTGGCTCAGGCGATCGGGAATTTGGTTCCTTTGTGCAAAACTTGAGGCAGCTTGAATAGTATCCCTCTGAGATTACAGACAATCAAGTCCAAGAGATTGGAAAAAGAAAAAAAAAGAAGAAGAAGAAGAAGAAGAAGAAGAAGAAGAAGAAGGATTTAGAAAGATAAAGATGTTTGCTCCTTCCAATACATGAAAACAGCTACAAGAATTTACTCACAAACTGTCGAGTTCGAGCAGTCCCATGGACAATCAAGTTGGTCATATTTCCAATCAGATAAGCCTGCAGCCCAAGATTGAAGAGCATATAGAAGATATCAAATATCTTCTCCTGTGTATTTACAGGATGCAAATCACCATAGCCAGTGGTTGTAAGCGTGATTATGGACCAGTACACTGAGGTCACATACCGGTCCCATAAACTCATTTCAGGAAAGCCCTCCGTGATAAGCCCAAGCCATGTCCTGCTTCGATCACAGTAATGAGCACCAAGAAAATAGAAGAAGCAGCCAGCACAGTGAACTGTAAAGACAGTAACCTACAACCACATCAAAAGCCTGATGATGATGAGATACATCACTACTATTAGACAATCTAGATATCAGTCAAGGGTACTCACAAATATAAGCTTCGAGTATCGAACCCAGAAGTAGCTGTAATTCCTGTCTTTTTCCAATCTGGAAGAACAAATTATTATAAATAAAAAAAGACATGATGTGAGAGTTTATTCATCAATTACTGTAACTGAAGATGAAGAAGATAACTTCCACTGCCTTGGATTAAGCTGACTTTTAAATTGCATAAAGTAAAGAATTGGGTACACATGTAGCCACCAAAGAGAAATTTTTTTGCCAGGCAATCTGACATGTTATGTAACTTCAGTTGTCAGTGCGGATTGATGAACAAATGTACGCTTCTTATTCATATAATGACAATACAACATGTCAGATATTTGTTAACAGAACCAAACATACATATGCATAATAAGATTGCTGAGAATCTGATAAAGGAATTCCAGGCCAATGTAATCTGTACCTGGCAAACATTGCGCTGACTCTTCGGAGACGCCATAGGCGAAGGATGTTGAAGTATCCATATGTCTGAAGAGGAGGGGGCAAAATTCTCTGAGCAAGTTCTGAAGGGATTGTGGAGATGATGTCAAAGGCCAACCAGGTTTTGGCATATCTCTGAGCAATTAGCTTGGGGTTGTCAATGAGGAGATAAGAGGTCTTATCCAGGTATGCCACAAAGAATGTCAAAACAATGTCAATGGCGAAGAGTCCATTGACAACGTTATCTGTGATAGCAAGGGGTCCTTTTGCTCTGTCCAGGAACCCAAATTCAAAAGGACACACCCATGCCGTGTAGAAAACTAGGCATATCAGAAATGACTGCCAAAGTCTGCAAAATTAAGACCCAAAAAGGAAAGTTCATAAAACATTAGCAAATGTTGCACTCAAATGACTCATAATGAAAACCCATGTTTTCTTGGAATGATTCAGTTAGAGTTCCCAAAAACACAGCATAAAAACCCCATAAATGATATTGATAGGCCATATATAAATTGTAGTACTTCTTATGATCTCATGCACTGTAGAGAAACATTATCAAACACAAGTTATTCTCACTTAACAGTTCATATCAAATCAACCCATTTCAAAACACACAACTAATGACATACAAACCCAACAAGCAGAATTTGAAAATTGAGAGAGAGAGAGAGAGAGAGACTTATAATTGGAATCAAAGGGGGAAACAATGGAAGGGCGGAGCTTATGTCTGCGATGGTTGCGAGCAGTGGCACCAAGAGAAGGCAAAATGCCATCGGTGAGGCTATATTGGCTGCTCTCGTCTCTTGAGGTTTGCTCCATCTCTTGCCCACACATTAACATCCCCACTTTCATTCTCTGTCTTCGACTCTGTGACACTACTTCTCTCAATCTCAGTCTCACTCATCATTTTGATCACGCCTCTCACTGCCTGTCTTTGTAGTTTTGCTCTGTTTCTCTGTTTCCAACATTGCTGGTTGCACAAGACGCCAAAGACCCACCACCAAAAAAGGGAGAAGCAAACGAAGCTCTCTCCGACCCTCTCTATTGGATTCTTGGCGCTCTCTTTCTCTTTTCTTCGTACGTAGAGACAGACACTGTGTGTTTGTAGTTAGTACGTATACACATTCCCTCACCATGAAGAAACGTACCAATAATAACTACACTCTGATCACTCTGTCACTCATCATGGTGAATGAAACAGTCACAGTGTGTGTCAGAAACACACATGAAGCTTCTTCCATTCCATTGTAGACTATACATAGTGTCATTGGATCATTGATTAGTGGCCGTTAATCAGGGTTTGCAAACAAAGCCTGTACCTAGTCAAAGTGATCGAACAACCCAACAAACAAATCAGATTTTTAATGAACCCAAAGTAATGGACACATTGGCCCACTTGATTTGCATTTGAGGAAAGAAGTTTTTCTCCTATATTATACGGTTATACCTACCAATTATTATCCGAACAGACTCAATTTAAACTTCATTTATTTCTACCAATAACAAACTGCTATACAGCCTACCATAATTCCTATAATTTAGAATTTAACAGCAAATTTAATAAAAAATTGATATATCTTATAAAAGAGAAAAATTTACATATATAACAGATGTATATATTTATTTTCTCACAATATTCATCGCATACTAGTTATGTGACCATATAAATGTACAGTTGTTACATACAAATTTTTATCCTATAATTAAATATTAAAAAGGGATAAACATTATGCATCTTTGGAAAAGCAAAATGTGGGTGAGGAGGGATGGGGCCTTATTGCCTCTAATATGGCAGGCATGAGCCATTAGTTGGGAACTTAAATCGATTTGAGATCATCTATCTTTCAGGCTGTGACGGATGGATGCGCATCACGATGCATGTGAAAGAAATTTCACCTTAAACTGTGTGTCAACATATGACGACAGAGGATAGGTAGTCGTACGTAGTATATATTTGGCTGAGTCACAGAGGCCTTAAATATACATGCACTCATGCATGCATAGTACCCCTACGCAGTTACAAAGGTCCATATCGTCTCCATTATTTTGATTTGTTCATTTTTAGAATGTTATAATTATTTACTTGAAAAAATCTCTAATATTAGTTCTGCTCGAGTTTCCTAATACCTAGACTCTCTCATGTACGCACTTTAATTAATATTATAGAAAAATGAGAGGTATGCAAGAAAGTTTGATTTTTCTTTTTGTCTTTCTTCTGTTTGGTTTTTTTGTTCGGCTTCTGCTTACGGTTTCCAGACTTCCAGTTGTGTTAGTATCATTAATTGTTTTCATGCGAATAAAGATTCTCATATTTCTCACAGAATTACATAATGAATCTTTTTTTTTTTTGGTATTTTCTCTTTGTTGGGCTTGGACCTTTCTCCTTGTTGCCCTATTATTGTTTGTTTCTGTTCTCCCCATTTTGGTTTCTTGAATGATGTTTCAATTCATTGACAAAAGAAAAAACGATTAGCTAGTTGGAATACAACTCATTTCGATGCGAAATATAAACGAGAGAGAGAGTTGACTTAATTTTAATATTCAAATTAAATGGAAATTCAATTACTTAAAAAAAGATTTTTTTTTTTGGTTATATTATATCGAAAGAAATTGAACGAAAACAAGCCGACTCATAGCTGATAGATTTAGTTATGGCCCAGGCTATACCAACCACCCTAAGATGCTTAGTTGACTACCCTCATTTTAATTTAGTAAAACCCATTTTTACCCTATAGCAGAATGACTATAAAGGACATACCACTTATTTTAGACTTGTTTCCTCCCTACACCCCCCAATCCCCCCAATTCATTTTACCACCCACTGAAAACCCCAATGTGCAGAACCAGACCCATCTTCATACTGAACCTCTATCTCCTTCATCTTCAACCTCCACCATCTTCATCTTCAACTAAAACCCTAGATATAGATTGTTCGTTTAGACACTGAAATTACCTGCATTTGACGAATGGACACTCCGAACGACATTTTGGAGTTGTCAAATGAAGTATGTTTCAATTTTTTTTGAGTTTTCCTGAATTTTTTTAGATCCAAAAAAATGCTGTGCGCGATTTTATTCGGTACATCAGTATTGAAATGTGTTATACATTTCGGTATATGCTATCCGAATAAATGTATAATATACAATAGTTATCTGCCGTTTGTAAATTGAACTATAATTTTCTTAATTGTCATTCGGAGGTTGTTTGTCGAATAATGTCAAAAGTTTTAGTAGAATTCTGCTAAAGTTTATGCAAACATTTCACAAGGAAGCCGCCAAATATATATGATATATTCAGTAGTTAAACTTCGAATAGTGGGTGATGAGCAAATTTTTTTTTTTCTATGTAGGAGCAACAGCTAAATAATGCTTCTACTGAATACAGTGTGGTCGAAGGAAAAGGTGAATCTGATTATTCCAATGAATTCACAACAACGAAAGCAAGCATGTTTTATATGAGAATTATGAGTTATGCAT
>QANT01008752.1:0-12813 GCA_003254885.1 Purshia tridentata
TGCCTCTCACATGTCTCGTCATGTCTTGTTCCCCCCGGTCCACCTCCTATTTTCTTTTATTATTCCTACATATAATAATAAAAGTAGTGTGGAATGGTGTGGACTGTAGTGGCTCTTTGTAAGTCCTTATGTCTTTCTAGAAGTCATAGGGCAGGGATGGGCATCACGTGCTTCTGTAGTATTTGGACTCAATTACTCTTCGGCTCGGGCATTAATAAATAATTTATTTTTTAATATTTAGATTTTTTTTTTTTTAACTTGAATATTGGCCTACACCAGAGAGAAACAAAGTTTTCAGTAGTACGGAAGTAATAGTTGCTTGCTTCGAGTTTTAAGAACTGCACGTGCAAATGATGCTTGTAAACCGAAAAAACTAAGTATGAGTTTTTTTTTTTCTTTTTTTGTTAGAACAAATACAAACACAGTTAGGCCCAATAGAGCCCAGAAGCAAAACGATGGAATGGTTGTCGTTTCATATTGTAATATACAGTGAATGAGGATTGCATTATTGCAACTTCCTTCTCACATATAAAGATCATATTGTTTATTCTTATCACTGATGCAAAAGGGTCGCTTCATATAATTGCATTGAGCTTTCAGCTTGGGTCCACCTATCAGCCTTCATGAGTATCTTAGGCAATGGGCTCCAACATTATTGCATAATTGTATTGGCAATATGCTCAAGTCATTATCAGAAGATGAACTGGAGTGCAACAAAGTGAATTGGACCCAATATATATGTACATAAATAGTCCCAATTAGTGCTTTATAGTTAATACAAAACCCTTTTAGACTTCTGCCAAAAAAACTATTGTACTGGTATTTCTGTATGGACAAAGAAATTTTGTATGAATCCATTCATTCCCATATTAGATTTGATATGATAAATGGACCACTAATGATAAATTATTGTTTTTTTTAAATTGCATGTGGTTTTTTCATATCAATTATTAATAAAACTCTAAAGTGTCATTTGATACCAGTACTTACACTTTACCAAGAATTATAAACTTCAGACCGAACATAGGGATCTTCTAAAAAGGGTGAAAGAGTGTAGATAGTGTTACTTTTTAAGTGGGCCTACCCACTTATTAAGTACCATAATGAAAGCTGGAATAATGAGTTCTTGAATAATTTGTCATTATAAGCAGATAGAGACCTATCCATTGCCTTACATTCCAATTCATTGATAAAGTAGTTTAAAAGATCAGATCTTCCCTTTATTCTCCACAAAGATCATAAATCTTTTTAATTAAGGTTACTGCACACATAATCCATTAACTCTCAAATTAATCTCTTAGAATCTCAAATATCATAGACATGCATGCAACCAAAAGGTAAACAAGATTCTCCACTTAAGAAAAAATCATGATTTATATTCCCTAATATCATCTCCATATAATTTCATAGATAAGCTTGGCTAAAATGTTAATCTATTGTTAGTGGACCAAAAACTAAGAACCATACCTAGATCTCAATCTACATTCCATTAGTTCCATATAATTAAGAAATGAAGCAAGATTCTTCTTCTGGCCATCCCTGCAGAGGAGATGCTTCTTTCTTGATCACTCTCAAGCTGTCAACTCTGAGTAATAGCAAATAATAGTTGTAGGTGGTTACAAACCAGTGAAACCACAGCCTTTATTAAGTTTCTTTCTAGTAATTTAATCCATGCTCCTTAAATTTTATAATGGCAGCATGGTAATAGAGTTGTTGTGTACCCACCCATAATCTATTATTGCTTCAATGGAACAAACAATTGTAATAATCTATTATAAGACACTTGTTTGAGCCATGTGTGATGTGCCCCAACCAAAGAAAAGACAGATATAAGATCAGGGAAGCATTTGGGAGCTCTCTCTCTTTCTGTTGGCTCAAGAATTTGGGATCTGTTAAAGATGATAGGGTTCCCCCTTCTAATATGTCAGAAGTTCTAAAACTATAAAACTTAGTCAAACTTCATTGAGACTTAGGTTGCGGATGTTAATAACCTGATTACTACAGATCTGAGATTTGATAAGCAAAGTTAAAGAGCTACCAAACTTCTCAAAACTTTGAATAGCCCCATTTCCATTCCATATGAGAAAGCAACGCAAACTGCATCAAATATTTGGTTAGTCTTAAAGACTTCTACTTTAATACAGATTGATGAAGAAAATTTTATAACAATTAAGCCGTATGGAGAGGTGTTCATGTTGCATATCTCAAGATAAAGTCGGCCAAAACAGGCAGCTACAACAGAGATTGTATGTTCTGTCAAAATTAATACCGTCATTTATGCTATCTACAGGTAATAAGGTAGGAGACCTGAATCAGAACTTCAGACAAATTTTTCTCTTGAAAAGAAAAACAAAACAAAAAAGAAACAGAAACAGAAAGTTCACATCTATCCACAACAAACATGCTTCCATTTACCTTTTGACTGCTCAAATTCCTTCCAGATATGATTAGGCGACAATTCAACATCACATTAAGAAATTTTTGACACAAGAGAAAGAAATGCTCTAAACAAATGGGAACATAACTCTACACTGAATCAACCCCTTCAACCTGCTGCTGGGCCAGGTATCTTTCCCTGCGCTCTTTCTACAAAGGAAACCGAACATACCACAAGTAAGAATGTGCACAAGAAGAAACATATAAAAGCTCAACAACATTACTCTATCAGAAGAAAATAAAAAACATGTTGAATGCCTCACCCATTCATCTATGACTAGTCCTTCCCCTACAATCCGGGGGCCTGTGTCTTCTGGAGGCTTCTTCCGGGCCTCAAGGGCTGCCTCAGCCTCAGCCAATTGCCGCTTAAGTCTTTCCAGTGCCTTAACAAAAATCAAATTGAAAGTGTGACAGTTCATTACTGAAAAAAATTAAGACAAGCAAAGAGCACATAGAGTGCAGGAAAATGATAAATTAGATATATCTCCATTCTACTTACAGGGCTAGGGCGTTCAGGGTCAAGGAAAACAACACGCAGAACCTGCTCAACCACGACTTGGTCCTTCTGCTCATCAAACTGCATAAACATGTAACATATCATAATGTTTTCACATCTGCGAATTGTGAAGCACAGAGAAAATGACCTCAGTTCAGATATCTAGATACATCTCTGATATTGTCTTGTGGGAATGTAAAAGTCCAGTAGATTTTAAAATGAATGAACTGAGCAAAAATGAGACTCATTCTTAACTTAAATAATTTCTTACATTAACAAAGAATAAGGGCCATTATTATAAAAAAAGATGTATAGTAAATGTTGGACAGAATGCCTGCAATTATACCAGTTCTGGTACATAGTCCATTTCTCCTTTCACTTTTAAGCTCATGATCTTGAACTTAACCCGGCTCTTCTGATCTACTGGTTTTTCATTGTTCTCTGGAGGTTCCACGAACTTGAATACTGTCAGTCAAGTTACAATTTCAAACGATGAACTCACGCTAATCACAATGACAAAGAAACCAAAAATGAAAGAGGGAGGGGATGGGGAGTAAGGGAAGATCAAGAAGAATGAATTACCAGTTGCAATAATACTTTCACCAGGAGCAAGAATACCCCCTGGAGGACGCATGTAACAACTCTTTGGTGCAGTTGTTTGGAACTGAAA
Source organism: Purshia tridentata (assembly GCA_003254885.1). Lineage (NCBI taxonomy): Eukaryota > Viridiplantae > Streptophyta > Magnoliopsida > Rosales > Rosaceae > Purshia > Purshia tridentata. The sequence continues at coordinate 3,603 of QANT01008752.1, forward strand.
CAACCAACATCCAATGCATTATGATTTTCAATTCAAATGTTGTCCCAATTTGATCACAGTTCAAGGTCATTTTATCCAACTACTTATGACTACTTGTTGCCAAATTTAACCTATGCATACATAGTAAACCAATATGTAAAAGAGAAACTAGGATTCCTTATTGTACAATACATACCTTGAAAGCTACATGAGATTTTCCAGTGTTTTTAATCCCAATGGCACTCTTAACCTGTTTACCAGGTTCGTCTGCAGATGAAACAATCACACAGTGAGGAAAACATATATAGTTTGAAGTCATCAATCAGCAAAGGAAGTCAGCCAACATTGAACTTTTCTGAGTGAACTTTTTGAGAAACTAGAAATTGAACAGATCATGCAATGTATGCAAACAGTATCTCAATTAAAGTGGCTTAGTAAAGAAGACCGAGGTTAGGCCTTAGCAAATGCAACCACTCCAAACTACGCAAGTAGATACATTATGCAACAGAAACAAACAAAGAAGAGAGGCTACCAGAAAGATGGAGACACCAATTAAAACTGACCAGATCAGCATAAAACAAATGGAACTACTTTAACTCATGAAATGAACAAATCATGCAACCTAAGCAAATCAAAGAACAAAGAATAGTAGCTCCATATACTAAATGTTGAAGACCCAGATAAGAATTTATTAAATGAAACCAGTCTAAACTTAAAAACAGACATATCATGCAACTAATTACACAAGCTAGAGGAATCAAAAAGTTCCTTTTTTTCTTTAAAATTCTTAGATAATGAAAATAGAAAACCCAGATCAAAATTATTAGAAAAACAACAAAAGACACCCCAGATCAATTAAAACCAATTAAAAGCAAAGATAATTAGAGATATGAATAGGGACCCAGAAAAGCTAAGGCGTACATGGAAAGAAGAGCTTATTAGGAGGATCAAGACGGAGCCTCCTCCTAGCAGGAAGCAAAGACTTGGTGACATACGACACCGTACTGGGAGGATGAAGACTTGTACGGTCCACTGACTCGTGAGTCTGACTCAGCTGGATAGCATTATGCATAGAAGAAGACAACGTCGTCGTGGAAGACGACGAAGAAGAAGAGGAAGAGGAAGAGACATTTCTGGACTGCCAAAATGGCATTTTGCATAGACTACTCCAGAGCTTCCCATCAGACCCAGATTTCTCAGCCTCCACAGCCATTCTCCACTGCACTCGCCGGAAATTCACTCCAAGGTAGCTGGCGGCAAATGGGCTTCGCCGGAAGAAAGCAAAAAAGAGAGATTTTGTTTGTGCCTGGAAGATTGATGTTGGTGGAAGTGTTTTAGTTGTTGTGTCTGTTTCGCGGAAGCTCTTTATCCTTGCGAATGCCAAATGCTTGTGTATGAATGTGACATTTCGCTCTGGACTTTTGGATTGTCAGAATTGGCGGTGGTTACTTTTACTCACTCACTCTGTTATCGTTGGTTGGCACTTGGGCAGACGAGAGTTTCAACTTTCAATTTTTAAAATCTTTTGGGCTATATTGGACCATACCTTAGATTAATTATAATATATATTTTGGAATATTTTATAAATATACAATATACACAATGTATAGTGATTAGGTGTTAAATCATTATATATTTTGGATTAATTTAAAGCTCAATTTTGTTTGGAAATTCATGCCTTTTACCTTTGCAAGGCATATCTTGATACCTTTGATTCTTTGAATAAGAGAATAAAAAACAAATAATGAATTAGATACTTAGATGACATGTATAACACCCCACGTCCCTGATATTTAAAACTGAGAATTGACAACAACAGAAAACGTTGACAGGCTGACAGCAACAATATATAGCCAAACCATTTGTGGAAGAATTCACTTGCAGTGTACCAAAACAACATTCTCTTTTCAAATCTTGTTATGATTCGTTTCTTTCTTTTCTTTTCTTTTTATGCTTGTGACATTCTGCTTTTGTTTTTTTTTCTGTTCCAAAAAATGGATGGATAAATGGGATGAACTGAAAAGGCTAGGTGGCCTTATTAAAGAGGTAGCTAATAGCTAGCATGCATAAGGGGTCATAATTAAGAGGGTTATGATGTTAGAACATTAGAACATGTTCGATCTGGTGGTGCCATTAAAGATAAGGACAGAGCAAACCCAACCCACTGATACTCCCATGTGGCCCTCTTGTCAAAGGCATCTATCTTCTCATCGATCATCTTTAATTCCCATCGATCCCAAGTCAATGAAGTGAAATCGTATGTATGTTTGACAGACGATAATAATTTGACCTACCATTCATTCATGACCATGATCTGGGGCAATAACAAAGTTGCTATGCGTGCTTGGGTATAATCAAACAGCTTTTGCGTAAAGTAACTTTATGTTCCCTCCACACTCTATAATAAGTTTATGGACCCAAGGCCCCAAGAGCTTATTGCTTGGAGATTAGAGCACTACCCTTTTAGCTAGCTACTTAGTCCAATTTCATGATAAATGTTGACTAGTTTGAGAATACAAAAGTATAAGAATATACCAAACTCTAATGAGACATAGATCAATTAGAGGCTCTTCAAATATATATGCTGCAGTTATATTGTTTGAAACAATTAATCTTCAATTCTTTGATCTTGGATGTGTCAAACTGCAAGACCATAATGGTCTGTTTTCCAACTTTTAAGCAAATTACAATTACAAGGATATGATTGATGATATTAAGACTTGGTATATATAAAATGCTATATATGTAGCTTAATTACTAATGCTTTCTAAAACATGGGAGCGTGCCATCTTTCCAGCTCAGTTGGGTCCCCAACAGCTCAAGTACATTATTAGTCTCAGTGATTCTTCATCATCTGGTTGCTTCAGAATCTCCTTCTTGCCAATTCTCTTCTTTAACACCATTTTTGAAGTAGAAGAAGAAGATGATGAAGGTTTTCCCTCTTGTGTAGTAGACAGTGGCTTCACTCTGTAGTCTCTGTTACTAATCACATGATGTTGGTGGTAGAGCAGGGATCTTAAGGTAGAATTAATCCAGTTGCATAGGTTCTTATCTTTCGACTCCTCCACAGCTGCAACAGTGCCTAAAACACCCCAATCCTTTCTCTTCCACCACATTTTAATTAACTATTTTTGAATGATTACTACTACCTGTGAAAGAATAACAAAAAGTAATTTAGAGAGAGTATATACTGAGATAAATTTACCCAAAAAGAAAATACTGATGAGATAGACATATACACTATATATGCTATACAACTATGAATGGACTAGGCAACTAAGCAAGCATTGAGGCTATCTAACTGAAGCCACATATATATATATATATATATATGCAGAGTAGAGACCAGAAAGCTAAGAGGTCATGAAAGTGGAGGTAGTATCACTTGCAGCTAAGAGCTGATTAGGGTCTGGTTTTGGCCATACCAGCGGCCATGTTGTTCTTTTCAGCCCAGAATATGTGGGAAAAAGATTCATGTCCGTTTTCCTTTATATTTTTGTCATAAAGACATATTGAGTTATTGGCCAAAATATATTTTGTGAGATAGCCCATATCACAATAATGGTATTAATTTTGAATAAAATTTGGTGAATAAATTTGTTAAGTGGAACGGTGTTTGGCTTGAAACTTGAATGATAATGTTAAAAGTATTATATCATTTACCTTCATATATGTTGTTAAGTGGAACGGTGTCAATTAACTGTTTGCTATAATATATTCTGTAATAAGTATACATCAACTTTAACTACATGTGAAGAGCCAATATCATTATTTATTAGAAGATATATTCACTTTGATATTTTCCATCTCAGAAATGGGAAAAAGTCTCATATATTAGTCGAGCAGAATTTACTTTTGCAGTGATATTGACATTCCAAACATTAGAGGGAGGCCCATCTTTCAATATCCCAACCTTCTTGTCCTTTCATGTTTGGAATGACACATGAATTGTTGCAAGTAAGTCATGATCAGATTGGGCCAGTGCTCATTATTTAGTCCATTTTGGCCATCATACAAAACAAAAAACAAAAAAACTCGCTAGACTTCAAAGTTCAGACTTCAGTATTGAGCTAAGATGAAGAAGAAATTAAAATCGTAACTTGTGAGAACAAGTACCTTGTAGCACTCTAAAATTTATGTATTTGTAGGAACAACTACCTTGAAGAACTCTAAAATTTACAATGAATAATTGGTACAATCACTTCAGAATCAATTTTTCTCAAAATTATACACACAAGTATCCATGACCAACTGCTCTGCACCCTCTTAACTAAGTTGGGTTTTGGTCTCATTAGTTGGGACCCCAAGAATTAAGATACATGACTTTCCTCATAGACTCCTCCGACTGCTTTGCTCTCTCTTCTCTCATGATCATGGTTGAAACCATAGCAGCAGAAGATGGAGAGGACAGCTTCTTGGCCTGAGAAAACGACCTCAGATGGTTCTTGGTTTGCTGGTGCACCAGTCTCAGGGGATAGTTCCACCTGCAGACCCCTTGGTCCTTCAGCACTTCCACAACTCCAACAGTGGCTGCCACAACCCAAGCTCTAGTACTTGCAGCTGCACTACTCATCTTTTTCCTAATGGGATTTGTGCATTGAAAGCTTTGGATTGGTGGTGAGTGGTAGTAAAAGAGTGAACAATGATATATGAGAAAGCTGTTGATCAAGTTGAAATAAGGCATGGAGGGTCTCATATATATACATAGGACTATAGGAGACATGTAGAGTTAGATACATGAATGAAGTAAAAGGCAAAAAATTTGGGAAAAACCAGAGGCTATAGCTGTTGCTGGCTGCTGGTTTTGAGCCAAGGAATTATTAATCCAGTGGTTTTTTTGGTTTGTTTTTAACTTATCTGCCGTACTGGTATTACATCACTCGGTCACGACTCACATAATGCGCATCTTGTTTCGTCAATAAAATATATGAAAGCAAAAGCATAGTCATCCTTAGCCTGCTATTAACAATAGATTTTTATAGAATAATAGAAAATTTGATTTTGACCTCTTCCCCTGTTACATGTTACAAGAAAGTTTCTCTCAGGCTATACAGGCCATATAATACACATTTTAGGAAGGATGACTTACTGTTTAAACAAATTCTAGCTTAGCTAGCTGTGGTGTCTACTCTAAAGTGCAATGGGCAATTAGAATAAATCAACATAAATTGGCTCAAGGCTAAACAAATTATATCCTCATTGAGAAGTAGCCTCTGCTATGAGCCCTTTACTATCAGGATCTAATATTTCAGAGAGTCACTGTGAGGCACATAAGATTAAGTCTCCTCCTTCAATAACATGTTAAGATCCCATTCACCCAGTCTATGTAAAACAACCTTTATTATAATCAAGTAGGCATATAATTAAACAGAATTTTCCCTTCCTGGTTTCAAAAAATTATATTGAACTATTGTGGAAATTGGAATGGAAACCAGTATCCAAGGCTAGCTAATTTGGTGGAGGAGCCTTGTTCACTGCAAAACTTCAGTAGCTCTATCAAAGTTTTTGGTCTACTAATCAAATTAGTTTTGATCGCCATATGCTGGAAATTATGGCAGACAAATCCAAAATAAGAAAGAAAGAGAAAAAGGGCTAATGATGATATGATAAATCAATTCTCATATTATATCACAGATTTACAATTTACAAACATTTTGTAAATAAACAAAATTCTTCAGGTCCAACCATGGCCAGCTTGATGACCATACATATTTATATCTAGATATCATCATGCCATCATGCCTGAACTTGAAATCAAGGCCTGCCTTCCCTGCCAAGTTGTGGGTGAATTCAATTGGGACCCCAGCAGCTGAGGTACATGACTTTCCTCAGAGACTCCTCAGATTGCTTCATCTTCTCATCTCTTAGTTTACTTGAAACCACTGCAGAGGATGAGGAAGAGAGTTGCTTAGCCTGAGAAAAGGACCTGAGGTTGTTCTTGGCATGCTGCTGCACCAATCTCATTGTATAGTTCCACTTGCAGATCCCCTGGTCTTTCAAGGTCGCCACAACTCCTACACTTGCTGCCACAATCCAAGCTCTGCTTGCTAATGAAGTACTCATGATTTCTTCTATTGATCTTAACAAGACTGATCTTTTAGTGGGATAAAAGGTGATGTTTTGATTGTTCGAATGTTTGATGTTAAGCAAATGGGGAGAGATGGTGTTGCCTTTATATGTAGGAAAGGAGTGACTCTGTGACAGTGCAGATAATTTCAAGCCCACAAAATATGGGAAAAACCATGGGCTGTAGTCTCTGTGGGCCTGTCGTTTCTACTACCTGGTAGTCAAATTCATTGAAGGAGACAAAATTGGTTTTGAGTAACAACACTGCCACTAGACTACAAATGTGCACACGGTTTTTCCTAATAATCCATTGGAGCCTCAAGTAAGGGAGGAGGGGCCACTTGTACTATTTTTTTTGTTTGTTGTAGTGGAAATTGTCGATATTTTTAACAAATAATATAAGCACACGTTAGATACAAAATTTTGTGTCAAAGTGGAAGTTTACCTTTAACTACATAGTCTTCATTTATCTACATTTTAGTGGAAAAGTATGCTTGGCTTTTGTCACTCTCCACTTCATAGCACCAATTTTTGTGGATTTGCAGGGTCAATTATTTCCAGATTTCTTACATTTTCTCTTTTTCATCAACCCCATTCACTCCTAAAGTGTATGCATGCATATATAGCCCTTTCAATTTAGCCGCTATTCAACTTCAAGTTCCTTAAAACGTATCCTTCTTCAAATTTCTTTTAAGGATGAGTTATGAGGATTTAACATGGTATCACCAAACTCTTTGGTCAAAAAAATAAAAAAACATGGTATCACCAAACTCATGGTGTGCATTTCTCATTTTTTGAGTTGTTGGGAGTTAGAGGCTTTAATATTAATAAACTGTACAAGCCAACTAGATGTCACTATAGTAAGATATTTAACCAACAAATTCCCAGCACAAGCTTTTACAGAATGTTTGGAATGCGCAGAGTGGTTATAAGCACAACCAAATTAAGGGGATTCCAAAGGAGATGAGATGTTGTGTATTATTGATATGTACATGTAATATGTGCCTTTTGTATTAAAAGAATAATTGGTTAGATAACCATTTATGGTAATCAAGGTAGTAATTTAATTATAACACCAAAAACAGTGACAAAAACGTTGCATCGTGATGATTTCTCATGTAGAGAATGACAGAATGTAGAACAAGGCACCAATTCTCAGAAAAATATATGTTTAATGTGGCAAAATGTTATAAAAAAACAAAATTTACATCAATCTGTCTAAGCAGACATCAATATTCTTCTATTTACAAGCCCAAGCGATCGACAAGGCAACAACAAGTTCATATCATCATTTGATATAACTCATTGAAGGAGCCCCTCATGGGTTGTGTGATTTAGCTTCATTCTTGATCATGCCCACAAGCTCCATATAGGCAACCGCTTGCATAAAAATATAATCTAACTTCTTGGTCTTGTTTTTGTGCTAATTAGTTGTTGGGACCCCAGCAGCTCAAGTACATGACTGTTCTCAAGGACTCCTCTGAGCTCTTCAGCTTTTCATCTCTCATCACTTTATTGAAGACAGGAGAAGAGAGCTTGTTGTTGGCCTGAGAAAATGACCTTACTTGGTTCTTGGCTTGTTGGTGCATGGATCTTATAACAGAGTTCCATCTGCAAATCCCTTGGTCCTTCAAAGCCTCCACAACTCCAACACTTGCTGCCACAATAGCCTTGCTTGTTGAACTCATTTCTCTTGGAACTGTAGTACTAATTCTCTCCTTGATTTTCTGAATCTCTCTGTAGTGAATGTGAATGTGAATGTTTGAGTGTGTTGATGAAGTTGATGATCATGAGGTGCTGTTTATATAGGGGATTGGTGTCACAGAAAACTGGAGGCGGTTTATCGAGTGAAGCCAATGGTATTCGTCTCTTTTGGTGAAGTCTGTAGGCGATCCACGCATGGAAGATGACCCTTTTGTACTGGAGATGCAATTCATATGATAAATTAAACAGGGGCATAATTGGAATTTAAGTAGATTTTATGGGGAGCCGCAGCAAGCATCGCTGATTCGGTGCCACATACGCACATGGTTTTGCTTTAAATTATGTATTCAGGCCCGCAGTGTAGGAAAAAAAACTAGTTTACTGCTTGTTTTCTAATTCTAGGAAAGTAGGAAGGTGACGTGTCGACTATGCAGGACGAAACAATGGGAGGATAGCCTGGTCACTCTCATCACCTAGACACCTCACCCTCCCCTATATCCTCTGAAAGTGGGGTGTGGATCTTTAATTTTTAAGGGGAAATGCCATCTTTTTTCTTTTTGACTTTCTTTACAAATTTTGTATTTTATTTTTCTTATTAAGTAATATAATTATTTTTATTTTTATTTTTATCTTTATAAAGTTAGGATTCATCAACTTAATAAATAAAAATATAATTATAAAATGTAAAAATTAAGCTTCACCAAATTTTAAATTCTCATAAATATCCTTCATCAATCTAATAAATAAAAATATAATTATAAAATGTAAAAATTAAAATAAAGATGGAGTGAATAATGATAATTTATTAAAAAATTTAAAAATCATATAATATAAATTTTAATAAACATGTACGAAGCACATGCTAAAAATCTAATGTAATTATAATTGACGTTGATTTAGTTAGTCGACACAAAAACTATACTCTATACACTCACTGTACCAAAAACAATGATGGTAATTGTTTATTTTTAAAATTATCTTTAAAAAAAGTTAATTAAATAAAAGATTGTAAATAGAAATTATTATAAAAATTACCTATTTATTTGATTAAAGTTATATAATTAATAATCTTTTACTGAGATATTTAAAGAATAATCTAAAAATAATCAATTCCAATTATAAAACTGCATTGAATAAGATTATTATGATTTAATAATATTTTTCTTTTTTCTTACCAAACAATTCATGTTAAACATCTATATTGTAGAGAATGTTAGACCCCAAACAAGCCAATAATAAGCCCAAACAACAACTCTTTAGTCCTTAATTTTTAATTTAAATAATAAAATTTAAAGAAATANATTTTTAATTTAAATAATAAAATTTAAAGAAATAGGATAGGATGATAAATCAACCTCAAATCAAATTTCATTAAACGTTTCCTTCCTCAGATGTACTTCTAAAAATCAAGGCAAATTCAATTTGGAACAGAGTAAGCAATAAATAAATAAAGCACCAAAAA
>QANT01008753.1:0-30516 GCA_003254885.1 Purshia tridentata
ATTTTGATTCCCAATAGATTTTTAAAAAGTGGGTCGGCTAGTAATTGTCTTCCGCATTTAGGTTTTATAAACAGTGTAATTGTCCAAATGGACTTATTAAAAAAAATCCCTTTTTAAAATGACACCAATTTAGGTTAAATTTAAAGTTGGAAATTACAACCTCAAATCCGAAGTTTTTTACCACATATAATTTACAAAATTATTTATTTATGGACCCAAACAAGAAAATTTGAGCATATAATTTCTTAATTACTAAGTTTTGTTTAAATTCTAAGTTTATTTTTTTTTGTATCCAAAACACACCATAAAAGGAAAAACAAAATAAAAAAGAGTGTTTTTATAGGTAGTGCTTTTGTAATTTTTTTTTTTTTTTGTTCTCTAAAGTACAAGTGCTTTTTACAAACTCTTGGAAGTGCTTCTTCACTATCAAGTACTTCTCTAGGAAACATTAAACTGACCTAGAAAATAACCTAAAAGGTTGTTTATGCTAGCTACCCAAAAAACATCTTTAAATATCTGAACACTCTTGTAAGCCTTTTAAAATGACCGCCAAAAAGGCCCTAAACCTACCCCCACATTGCCCCACATAGGAACAAGCAGCAATGTAAATAAACCTACCCCTACATTGTCCCAGATAGGTACAAGCAGCAATGGAAAAATTATGTATAACCACTCTGAAGCTTGAGAGGGGCATTTCAGAGAGCCAGCCTGTACAAAGCAATGCCAAATAAGAGACACATTATTGAATTATGACAAGTTTTAGAAGTAATAGCAACGAAAATGAATTATAAGCCATCACTCAACAGCAGTGCTATAACACTGTCTAGCAATAAAATGCATGGCCTGTGACTGAGAGAAAAGTATAAATTTGTGCATTTGACAAATTTTGAATTTCTTGTGTATTCATTCAGTAACATGGTCCAGTTTACAAGTCCCTAAGGCAATAGCAGTAACATTAATCTTACGTTATCCATTTAACAAGTGCTATGCTTCAACTTATTGGAGGAGAAAGCATATATGCTCCTCGTTAGTGGGGAAGCTAATAAACATGAAAAATAAATAATTACAGGAATTCATAATTTTATTTTCTTCCACCCCCAATCCCACCAATCCCCCTCCCCCATTTTTCCTCATCTTTATGGCTTTTAAGTTACATTTAGATTTTAATGAGATCTTCTGAACTAGAAACAGTAATATACAAAAGAAAACATATGTATTTTATATATCCCGAGGGCCATCAAAAGACTGGGTCTTCCTCACATTCCAATGGAGGCCGTCATGGATGCTGTTCAAGAAGTCGGCTGTGGAATCAACTTGACATGCAGTGGGGACCGGCCAAGGAGCCATGCTGCACACAAGTGCATCACCAGCAGCCAACTGTTTCCTGTTCTTGCCATCAAACGATGCCCATGCTTGGCTTCTGCTATTGAAAGGTACTTGTACTCGCAATGACACATGCTCAGGTAATATCAAAGGCCGAAACGATAAGGAATGCGGACAAATAGGTGTAAACAAGATACCGGGAACCTGCAATTATTTAGAACAAATCAAGGACATTCAAAAATACATCATATATAAAACAGCAACAAGTTATCATTTTAATACATATGTTGGGCAGGCTCACACACGCATCACAAATTTTTTAAACAATTTTAATGCGTTCATTGCAAATCTCTCTTTTGAAATGTTAATTATCTTTTTTTATTTTATTTTTTCTTATAAGTTTATTTATCCTAATTTTTAATTTAATATCAACTGGATTACCTTTTGTGCGGCTGATCCTTTTATTCATGGAAGATTATTTTTGAATAATATGCAACTACGGATTCATTGCAAGCCTCTAATTTAAGACATTAGTTTTGTTTTTTTAGTATAAATTTCTTATCCTAATTTTTATTTTTCTATCAACGGGATTACTATTGTACTTGTGAAGTCTAACTTTAATCATTTGTAATAATTAATCATATACATTAGAGAAAAATAATTTTTGATACAGTAAACAATGTTTGTTTTTATACTAGACATCTATTTTGTGCTTCTCACCTACTTGGTGTTTATTTTAGAGTAATATTTAATTAATTAGAAAAAAGAGACTCTACTTTCGTAATGTTCACCCATACGATTGATAGTTAACATAGAGCAAGTAATCACATTAGAAGGCTTGTAATGCCTAACAGGAGAAATAGGACAAGTGTCCATAGGTTGGTTAGAAGAAATGTTTTTGGGAGGTACAGGTGGCCATGATGTGTGCCTATGTAATTATTTTTGTACATGATTTACACTTATGATGTAAACAATAATTAAAGGATTGTTTTCACCATGAACTTAATGTTTTCCTATTAATTTATTAATACAATTTTATTCTCCTTAGCATATTTTCATATTATATATAAAAATAAAAATAAAAACTTCCCAGAACATGCAACAGGTGCAGAGAACCTAGTATATCATTTCTTCTGAGTTTTGAGACTATTCTTTTGCTCTCACTATGTCTGATTGGAGGCTGTAGTGTTTTAGATTCTTGATGGCTTATGATCTGTCTATTTGTTTCTGTAAGTTTTTAGCTTTTGATCATGTGGGTATTATACACTATATTGAACCTTCTTTTTCCTATTAATAGAAGTATGTTTCTTTTAATAAAAATATTAAACACAGTTTTGGGAAACATTTGCTTTGCTAAGTGGGTTCTCCAATGCAAAAATTAGTGTCAAGACTTTGAGCATTACATGTGTTAGTCAACGTATATACCACTTAACCAAGCAAGCGGCATTACAGGCCCTATTATACCATATAATATCTCTGGTACCAGCTGTAAACAAGAGCTAACAAAAGAAGGTATAGCAACATACCTGGGGATGCACCATCGATCCTCCAGCTGCTAATGAATACGCAGTACTGCCAGATGTTGTTGATAATATTAGCCCATCTCCTTGCACACATGTGACGAAAGAGTTGTCACAATAGCATTCCAAATTTGTGAGGTATGATGATATCCCACGGTCAATAGTAACCTCATTTAATACAAGCATTGGTCCTTCAGTTTCATACTCATTTTTTGCTGCTTCTCTTATAACATGGCACTGCAACCGGTGTCGTAACGTGATACTAATGGGACCCCTTAAAACTGAATCCAGATAGTCTCGGTAATGTTCACTGTCTGAAGTATGTTAAAGATCATTTCTGAATGACACAGGAACAGTAACAAGCATCTTATATTATAAGATATCATATAAGAGACAAGCCAGCATTTAGAGTATTTATAAAACCAAAATTACAGTATTCTGTTTTAGGAAAGAGTTGTTATCCGAAGGGCTGGGTATTTTCTCGCAGTGCTGTCAATTGATGGTGGGAAATGGGGAAACTATCAGATTCTGGGGTGATGTTTGGTTGAGGGATCAGATCCTGGCGTCTCGCTTCCCTCAGCTTTTCGGGCCAACCCGATATCACAATTTAGTCATTGCCAGGTTTGCTTCTTTGGGGAGCTGGGACTTTGGTTTTAGAAGAAACTTGAGAGAAGCAGAGGTAGAGGAGCTTTCAGCCTTGCTGGCATTACTCAAAAGTCTGCATATGTTTGAAGGAAGAGCGGATTCAAGGTGGTGGAACTTAGAGAAGCTAGGGGAATTTTTTGTAAATCTTTTTTCCATATTTCTGATTAACTCAGAGGAGCTGCTTGCCTTTGATAGAGCTTTAGCAATTTGGGATGCAAAGGTTCCAGCCAAGGTGAAGAGTTTGGGCTGGTTAGTGGCTCATAAGAGGGTAAACAAGTGTGATTTGCTGCAAAGAAGCAGACCCAATTGTTGTTTTTCTCCTAGCTGGTGCATCATGTGCAAAATGAAGGGAGAGAATGCAGATCATTTGTTTGTTCATTGTCCTTTAACCATTCAACTATGGGAAACTCTATTCAGGGAAGCTGGAGTAAGTTCGGTGATCTAAGCTGGGTGCCATTCTATCCTTAGTGAAATACATGTTGCTTTTTGTAGAAGAAAGAGAGCCAGAGTTTTTTGGGGATGCTGTTGGCGGGCTGTTCTTTGAGCAGTCTGGACAGAAAGGAATAGAAGGATTTTTGATAATTATAAAGGGGTGGGGGTGGAGGAACTTTGAAAGGGTGAGGTTTTTGTCCACTGTTTGGGTTTTGGTCTCAATAGAATTCAAGAATCTATCACTTTCGACTATTTTGCTAGACTGGAAAGATAATTTTCTTTCTTTCAGTGGACTTCTTTTCTACTGTTGTGTACCTTTCGTTTGAAAAGATCAATAACTTCTGTTTCTTTTCCAAAAAAAAGAAAAAAAGAAAGAAGTTCCTGTCAGAAAATGATGAGAGGATACGAAAAGGGGTCATAAATCCCAGTGACCCTAAAGAAAACGGCACAACAGGAGGAACTGGTCCTTTGAACATTGATGCTGCCTGAAAATTTAAAGTAAATGGTTATTACCTTCCACAATATAAGTGCTAAAAAGATTTAATCAATTAAATTAAACTACCATCAATAACAGAGCCTGGTTTCAGTTCTGAAGGTTCTAGAGCAGCTTACCCAAAAAAATTATTAAATTATAGTTTTAACCAAAAAAAAAAAAAAACTTAACGAAAAAGGCTTTCAATTATCACATAGTAAACCACTCAAATAAGGAGTTAGGCCTAATAATTACTAATCATCTGCAAGCAGATTCTAACCATTGTTTCAATTTCATATTAACCTCTCTCTCCATAATCCTCTCCTCCCCCNCCCCCCCCCCCCCCCCCCAAAAAAAAAAAATGCGTTTTCCATTTACTCAGTCTGTTTTCATCAGTTTCCTTTCTCTTTGGTTCTTCTTGAGGGTATTTACATGCACTGTTTGTTAATAATGATGTGAGATGCACATAATCAATATGCAGAATGCTACTATTTCTATCAATCAATTGATCTCTCTAGTCCACATACTAATTAATATATCCAACAGTGGCATAACAATTCATAAATAAGTTTATGACAATTTCTTGCAGTGAACTGCATAAATTTCGAGCTTTTTACATTGACTTAACGCCATGAATCAATATTCATATATTTTTTTTAATTAGGAAACATAATTGAGTATATTAATAAAGTATAAAACTGTGAGGAACAATCAAAGTGGGTCAGTAGTACACAACAAAAGCAACCCTCAATCTACAGGACAACTAAAACTGACATGAAGATGAAGATGTTGGATTACTGACAAATAGTGTAAGACAGCAAGAGCTTAAGATATTAAAATTCAGTATGACAAATGTTCATAGTTATGGCAATCCAAACACTAGCGATATGACTAATGTTTAGCTCCCAACTATCACTTTTCTTTTTTCCCTGATGAGAGCATCATTTATACAGTTACACTTTTCTTTTTCCCCATTTGACTGGGCCTTGGGGGTACATGTTATTAGGAGGTAGGATCTGAGGCACACAACTCACTTTGCTGGGTAAGTTATCAACATCTATGAAAATTCTGTCATGAACAAATAACAACCATCTTGAAATATTCTTTCACTAAAAATTTTCAGTCAGCAAGGAATAACAGATATGGATCAGAACTCAGCTATTAGTTTGTTGACAGGGAAAATTATATATTAAAATGGCACCAAAAGGTAGCACAACTCATGTTCTAGTAATAGAACAGAATCACTGAAATGCGATGACTTTATATCATTAAAAAAAAAATGCTTTAATTTTCTAAACAGTCTGAAGTAACCTAAAGTGAAGCTTAAGTAAATTTATTTATTATTTGCACATACCCAGAGGACAGTTCCATCACCACCAAGAGTTACCACCAGGTCAACTTTTGTGTGCAGCAGCACAATTTCAGTCTCTGTCAAGCAAAACATGAAACTCTAAACAGTAAAGAGCAAAATCATGAACATATTACTAAGCAAGTAAATTATTACATATAATCATATTTATTTATTAATTTACAGGTCACAAAGACCTGAAATCATTGATTATGATAACATATTTCCATGTAAGCCCTTGCAAATTGTCATCATTTAAACCATATACGGAAATTAAAGGAAAAAACATGTGCATGCATTAAGCGACCAACTTAAAAAACATATGCATGCATTAAGCGACCAACTTGATTTTGTCTAGATGTTGTAATAAGATTAACACTCAAACACAATAAAAACATGCAGAAGTGCAGTTACAGACGCATAACCCTGGCCAACATGACAAAATCAATGAGAGACACCTACAGTAATTAAGACAAGATCTTTGTAGCACACTCTAATAAAAAGCATATATGGTTTGGATGAAACGTTTGGATTCTTTAGAGGCTGGTGAGGTCACTTCTACGGGTCCCTAGAAGGCCATATTTGTAAAAGATATGGCGACTTTATCTCTAATACGAGTTTGGTTTAGTATTACTAAACGGATTGGATTTCGGGAGGACATGTGGTGGAATACTGTTCCTTTCCTGATCTATTATCCTATACTTTATTGTTTGTCTAATTCTAGGTGGTTTCATCCATGAATTGTAGTGTCTTCCTCTTGAAATTCTATTGTTTGAGGTTTTCATTAAAATCTTAATGATAGAGGCGCGGAGGAATTCTCTTCTTTGAATCTTATCTTCCTATCTTACATGGAAAAGGATAACCGATCTTGGTCATTCTTCAGGAATTTTTTCTAGGGAGTCTTTATCTGAGAGGTTGATTGATGATTGTCATTGATATAGGCTGATTATTAGGCATTTAGCTTAATGGCTGATTACGTTGTTAGCTTAGATTAAGGTCTAACTTAGAGAGCTGATTACCAGAACAATTTATGTCTTGGAATCCTATATAAATCAATATGCCCCTTTCATTTGAATATGGAACACAACAATTCTTCCTTTCTAAATTTTTCTTTTCAACATGGTATCAAAGCTAAATATATATGTTTCTAAGACCAAAACCCACTGCTACACTTACCCTACTTTGAGCACAAAAGAAAAAAAAAAAGAATGGACAGCAACTTCTCTCTCATACCATGTCTTAGATTCCACTAAATCTTGTTCGGATCCCATCTCAATCTTGTCTCCCTCATATCTCATCTCCGTTCTCATCTTGCTCCAGTCCCATCTCAGTTCTCAGCTTGATTTACTTCAGTCCCTATGGCTAACAAACTAGCACAAGATTGAAGGGCCCTAATTACCTTCATTTGGCCCAAGCTGTCCAAGTTTTTCTGAAAGCTAGCAAACATGCTTTGATTCTATTTGTAGCAAGCTGGAGTTGTCAATAGCTACACTCCAGCTTAAAGGAGAGTACCATTGATATAGGCTCATTATAAGCCAGTTAGCCTAACTTTTAGGTTGTTAGCTTAAATTTAAGCATGGTGGATGTAGGCTGCTAATCAGCCAATTTCTTAAATTAAGAGATCTTATTGTTTGTAATTACCAGTTAGCTTAAACTAAGAGAACTGATTGTTTGTAGTTACTAATTATCTTAAATTAAGTGCACAACATTAGGACAGATTTGTGGAAAAATTTATGCAGTGGTGCCCTGTATAAACCACTGTAATTTCCCTTTTACTTTCTTTCTTTTTTTTCTTTTTTTTCAACATTAAGGTCTAATTTAAGAGGCTCATAACCAAAGCAATTTATGTCCTGGAATCCTATATAAATCAGTGTAGTCCTTTCATTTGAATATGCAATACAATGATCTTCTTGCTTCACAAATTTTTCTTTTCAACAATGGTCATCTTTTATCAACTTTTCATCTTTAAGATTTATTTGGAAATCTCCAGCTTCCCGAAAAGCTAAAGTTTTAGCGACTTTGGCTCATGGAAAATTGAACACTAAAGATTTGCTTCAATGAAGCCAGTCAAACCCTTCTTTATGTCCACAAGGGGAGTCAATGCATCATTTTTTGTGGTAATGTGGGTCAAGGGAACCCAATGCATCATTTTTCTTGGGAATGTGGGTTGACTTATGGGTTATATAGTAGATGATTTTTCTTAGGTACTCCGTGTTTTTGCCTCCAGCTTCACATATTTTCAGCATAGATTTTGGAGCATTTAGGAAGACGAAAAGGGGTAAAATCATTATGTAGATGTACAGTGAAATAATTTTCATAGGTCATTTGGAGTGAAAGAAAGCATACTATGGTTCATCTTTTGGAGAAAAAAATAACAGCAAAAGTTTTTTGAAGATAATGAAGAATTCAAAATACTTTGGAGGAGAATAGCATAGTTCACTTCATTATGGGCTTCGGTTTCAACCCCTATTGGAAGAGTGTTGTTTAGGACTAATTTTTTTCTTTCCATGATGTGATGTTTTGTTTTCTTTCATATAGTTCCTCCTTTCCATACTTTGTACTATTCCTCTATTTACATGATGTGATGTTTTGTTTTCTTTCATATAGTTCTGTTAGCATAGGATGGACTACTGGTCCTCCTTTCCATACTTTGTACTATTCCTCTATTTTCTTACTTCTTCCGAAATAAAATACAAAAAAGCAATGAGAGAAACAAGTATATATGTCAAAAATGTATATGTAAATGAAAACAAGTATGTTTAATAAAGAGCATCATGAAATTTATTGCATGTATTCTAAAAGAGAAGTCTCTTCCAATTAATAATAGAAAATAAACAATCTTTCGTGGTTCTCACCATCTTTCCATGTATGGACAAAGTTGAAGTAAGATGATTCTGTTAGAAGTTCAGCTCTCACTCGTGGTTCCACATAAATATCTAAGTTTTTCTGCTCTCTCAACCATCTGGAAATAGAAATGAAGATTAAGGAAATAATAACATTTGTCAACAGCCAACAATAAAGGTATAGAGGCACGCAAAAATGGAAAGGTTAGGCAAGCATAACGTCCTACTAAACAGGCATGAAAGACTTAACAAGAATGAAGGTGAATTTCAGAATATAGATGCATAGCAAGGCCAATTTTATTTTATTTATTTTTTTTGTTCCTGACAGGGCTATTTCAAAAAAATATATGAAAAAAATTTGCTAATAGATGATTGATTTTGCTACACTTTTCTTCATAGAAATCTTTCAAACCTTAGACAAATTTTACATTTACCCAACCACCCTTAATATCATGCATACTTTGTTACTCCCCACCCCAATGTCCAGCACCATCATTTTTCTTTATGATAGGAAACAAAATCTTTTATTAAGAAGAAAGATGAAATACAAGGCAAAGCAACCTATTTTTTGTTTGCCTACAAATAGCAACATCATTTGTAAGACAACTTAGTTATCTATAAATACAGCTAACCTAGATACTTGCAATAAATGAGAAAGATGTTGCAGCATAGTGGGTACATACGATTCATCTATAAGCCAGAATCATATGATATCTGGAGGTCACAGAGCTCAAGCCTAACATAATATCAAAAACAACTAATGCCAAAGACTTTAAGAATATCTTGAGATCCATACCTGACCATTTCTGAACACAGAATTCGAACAGAAATTGAATTTGGTTTGGCCAATATAAGCACAGTCTGCGGGTGAGATTCCCACTTCAAAGAAATCTGAAATGAAAAGAAGTTTTTAATTAGACAAATAGATGGAAGACGCCAGTAAACTAAACTCAACAGTTGACTATTAGAAATATGCAAACGTTTGGAAAAACATGAATAATAGCATCTTCACCAATGACACAGCAATAGTGGCAAAAAACAATAAAAATCAACATGCATAGACAGGATAGGTTATACCTGTTTACTGCTGCGCTCTGCAGTTGTTATGTTTCCTCTTTCAAAAGAGACAATGTCATGCTTGTGCTGGTCACTCCGGTCACCTTTGCAACACCATGACAGTTTAAATGACGCCTGACTCAAGAAACATGGATGTGATGATATAATCTGAGAAATTCATTGCACTGGTAATATTTCACAATGCATTACAATGGACAAAGAAATTTAGAAATTACATGCAGTTAGTAGTGGCAACAGCAGTAGTAGAATAAATATAAGGTCAAATTTCACTGGTCCCCGTAGCTTGGGCCAAGTTCCACTTTCGTCCTGTAGTTTAATTGTTCTAAATTTGGTTCTGTACTTTACAAACCGTTGCAATTCAGGGACGCATTAGAATTTTCGTCTATTATATTGTCAAATTTTTCCGCTTTTGGTTATGTACTTTACAAACCATTAGCAATTCAAGCGTGGATCTAACGAATTAATGCATGAAAATGCTAACATGTCTTGAATCACAACAATTTTAAAGTACAAGACCAAAATTAGAACAATTGAAACTACTAGGACAAAAGTGCAACTTAGCCCTAACTACAAGGACCAAAATGACATTTAGCCTAAATACAAAATATCGTACTGTTAATCATGATAACCAAGAATATTTACCAAAAAAACACTCCATGTAACTTTAATTTTGACCATATGCTAAAATTCTCATTTAGGATAAAAAAAATAAACTAAATTTTATTCATAATGAAGTGGTAATAAATGATACAAGAACTCATGGGTTACTAACAAAATGTTAAGTGATACTTTTTCTTTATAGGGAAATGTAGTGATACCTTAAACATAGATTAAATTAGATAAATGAAACTGACAGTATTCTATAACAAACAAGAGATTTGGTAACCACACAGATGGGGAAGGAGGAAAAAAAACAAAAGACAGGTACCTTTCTTGTAAATTTATTGGGAACCACCTTGGAACCACAATCACTTTCACCATCCCGAAGAACTTCATGAGAACATATCCCATTCCTCCCACAACACTGTTCAGTTTGCTCATTTGATCTGCTGTCCAAGTTCTCTGTCCCCTCCTCATCATTATTATCCTCTCTAAGTGTTTGCTCTGTAATATAAGCCAGAAATCCCTTGCATTAAGGTATGAATAAAACTATAACTAGACAAAGAAACAGAGGGCAAAGTGACATAAGCAGGTACAAAGAAACAAAGTATACACTGAATTCACTGGAATGACTACACAACTCTTAAGTATCAAGCACAAAAAGGTCAAATACGAAATCCAAAGCTTATAACCGCAACAGCTTTGCATCTTTGCATTTTTGAAGACCAAATAAGAGAGAGAGAGATGGAAACAACTCATACATTAATCAGGGGAAACCTCCACATCGAGCACCACCCGAAGCTTCTCAATTTAATCATGTAGGAGAAAAAACAATTAATCCAAGAACTACAAAATGATGAACCTAACCACGACAATCAATGACTCCAAGCCACCTTCCAATTTTTATTCTTCCTATTATAGGAGTTGAGATTTCTTTTCCTTTTAGCCAGATAAGAGGTGAGGTTATTCAAAGGGAAAACTTTTGACATCAGAGGGAATGTAGTAAAGTTAATGGTGTTTACAAAATATAATATGAGCGTGTGTAATTGGTTAGATCACATTATGCTGTAATAAAGACAAACTAATTCACATGAATACACTATGGAAAAGGATGCACAAAATGAACTATATTATTGCTAATCAACCCCTAAAACCTTAGTTGAAATTACTCTGGGACAGTTAATAGTAATTCCCTTGCTGTATATTTGGCCTTCACTTGGTCCTTGCAGTACTTCAACTTGATTTAAACAACACCTCCTTAATTGCGCAGTCAGTAATTTTCATTGTACCAGACCAAATGGCCTTAAACAACATTCTCCTATCTTCACCTCACTCAAGGAAAGCTATATTTTTTTTTCTTTTCTTTTTTTTCCATTATTGACTCAAAAAGGAGTAGAAAGGGAATTGCCTTCTGTTACAGAAGGTGCATATCTCCTTTATGGAAGTTTCGGAATGACTTTATTTTGAATAAGACAAAGCAAGTACCTTCAGAAATTTTCCTGTCCTGTTCCTTGCAAATTTCCAAGCAGGTAAAACATGGAAGCATTAATCCTATCGTTCCCATTGCATTACATAGAAAACTCTGAGTTGGTGGACTTTGAAGCTTTTCATAAAAGTTGTTGCCTGATAGTGGAATACCCACAATCTGATGATAATGAGTCCAAATTTGATTAGCAAGACCAGCAATACCAAGCAATTGATCCAAGATTTCACTATTTGCACAACTATCAAGGAGTCAACACAAAACTGTGGCCAATAAGATTTTCAACCGCAAGAAGCAATTCCGGGTTTCTTCTTATCTTTTTATATGAACAAAATTTTCTTTTTCATATAAAAATAATGAATAGAAAATGGAGAACCCATCCAAAAGGAAAGAGAACAAAAAAAAAGATGTTTGCAGAAATTGCATAAGGCAAACATATGTAAAACATATCTTTCCTCAAAGCCTAAAAACGACTTCTAATATCAGAAAGGTAAGCAAAGATGTTGGAAGAAGAAATAAATTAATATGATCCAATTTTGTGAGGAAACAAAGATTATATTAATACTGGAAGGATTATCACGTGCAAAGAGTATGCAGTGAGTTATTGTAAGAAGAAAAAGGAGTATAAATAGAAAAACCATAACCAACCAGCTGTTATAACTGTCAAAAACAAAAAGAACTCAAATACATTGCGCAACAACCTAACCAAAAGTAAAATTAAGAGACCGCTGCGTTCCAATCTGCATGAAAGGGTATGGGGCTGGGCAGAATCTGTGCAGTCTAGCTAATTACATGAGAAAATAAATGAATAAACTCCACCAACATGATGCTTCTTACCAAGGCAGAAATGCATGGGAATAGATAGCAATAGTCTTGTTAATTAAATGCTTAATGAGATGGTAAAGATTGGAAAAATTATGCATGAATGAACTAAAGGCACTCTATAAACCATGAAAATGAACAAACCCAGTCCACAATATTAGATGATTGCAAAGTTAAAACTCTTAATTAAATATTTTTAACATAGATCGAGAGTCAGAGCAAAGCTTATCAGTTCAGGTAGAATCCACTTGCAATTCATCATGCAGGCACACCTTTTTATATAATGCAGAAGTTAGGCAATTATTTATGCAATTATTTTTGGATGGGTGCTCGCATGTTCCTTTCTATATTCTCACATTTTCTACAAAGCTCGGAAAATTATATGTGAATGGAATAAAGGCACCCTATAAGCCATGAAAAGGAATAAAATCCAGATCCAAAATATTGGATTATTTCAAGTTTAAAACATTTAATTACATATTGTGATATAGATCCTAAAGAAAGAGATAGAGCAACGGACATCACTTCGAGGAGAATCTACTTGCAATTCACCATGCAGGCACACCTTATTTGGTTAGTGTGGCAGAGTGTAAGGGTTTAACATTGGATGGGTGTTGCCCATGTTCTTTTATTGTATTCTCATGTTTTCCATCTGTACTGCCTACATAGTGCTCCTAGAGGTCTGGTCATTTTGCAGTTTAGTTTATTTGGAGTTACATCTTAAGAAGAAACTTTAACACATTTTTTAGAATAGAAGTTAGTTCAGAATGAAATTTACATGACAACGAACGAGATAATATTCCATTTTTCTTTATCTTAGGACAAAAGTACCTATAGTTCATTATACTGAAACCAGTAGATCCATTTTCTTCAACTATCTTGTACCATTTCTGGGCCATCATTCATCCCCACAGACTATTGACAACAATTTCAACATTCCATTCACTTGAATTGCGTTTAAAGCAAATCTGATTAAATAGAATAATATATATATATATATATATATATATACACATCGAATTAAATAGGATTAAAAAATAGATAGAATAAAAATATTATTTTGTTTATAGATCAGGCTCAAGGGGCATATAAAAAGCACATGTTTTGCACAAACTATCAACCTTTAGAAAATTCAACATCTTACGTTTAAGATGCATTTGAAGTTTTAAAAGAAAAAAATTTATTTAATGCTTTAATGGAAACATAATTAAATTTCACTCTCTTCTCCCTA
This sequence comes from Purshia tridentata, assembly GCA_003254885.1. Classification (NCBI taxonomy): domain Eukaryota; kingdom Viridiplantae; phylum Streptophyta; class Magnoliopsida; order Rosales; family Rosaceae; genus Purshia; species Purshia tridentata. The sequence goes on from QANT01008753.1 coordinate 13,797, forward strand.
TTATTAAGCATTTGTATTCTTTGGAAACAAATTGATTTATAAAAATGAGAATAAATATCTTCTAACGTTGAGCAAATTAAACCACCCTAGTTGGTGTATCGTGATCTAATTACTTTTGGTCCTGCATTTTCCAAGGAAATAAGGTAAGAAGGTATTTTGATTTATGATGGAACAGTAAATATATGTTGCTCATAGCCACCAGCTTGCTTTTATTGGTTTGGGTATATAGGGTAAGTTTGCAAAGGAGATTCTTATGCCTCCTTTAAATTAAAAATGAAACAAAGATGGTAATGAGGGTGAGCTTGCAGAATTGATGGAAAAAAAATGGAAATGATCAAAGATGCAGAATATTGAAAAGTAAGGATAGAAAAAGGAAAAAAGAAAAGAGGAGATCATGTTGACATTGAAAATCGTTAATTAATTTGTTCATTTAAATAGATTCACTAATGATATGTAGGCCTTATGAGGACAGAGAAAAAATTATGTTTTAAAAAAGTATTAGAATGTTTTTTATAAGAAACACACTTTTATTGAAAGAAAACAGAATGTACATCATAGTGGACAAGCTATCCACTATTGCAGAAACTGTAAAACTCACAGTAAAGAAAAAGCAAACAGAACAGAAACAGAGAGTACACCATTAAGAATGTAAGACACTACAGCCTTCCAATCCAGCAAAATGATAGCAAAAGAAAAGTCTCAAAACTCTGAAGAAACAAAAGCCCAGAAACTATTAAATGAAGTTGTTTCTTCGAAAACTTCAAATGCATCTTAACCATTAGATGTTGAATTATCTAAAGATTGAAAAACTGTATAAAAATATGTGTTTTTATATGAGTCCCTTGAACCTGACTCGTTGATTATAATATATAACTATTATATATACATATGTACATATATATATATATATATATGCATGTCTATCTAAGGTACCCCCATATATAGTGCAATATTATGGTTATAGTGGACTGTAGTTGGCAGAAATTTTAGTAATCAGGTGAACTATTAGGGCTGCTGTAATTGCAAAAAAGATGGCAAGAAGTGATGAAATGAGGAGAAGAGTTGAGACAGTAGATAGAGGATACAAGGCTCGAAGCCTTAAATGAACAACCAAAGTTTTATTCCATTCCAATCTTCCTTTGACTTACAAGAGTGTGACTTACAAGAGTGAGACTTATTTAGAGGCTTTTGAACGAACTCCAAAAAGACTTACAAAATACCACAGACTCATTAAGGACTAGAAAACTCTTAAAAGAACTCAAAACAGATTGATTCATTCTAAGACCCAAATATATAAACTCTCAATAACTCTTGACATTAACTCATAGATAGACTCTTTGACTTTTTTTCCCATTCTTTTACAAACTCTCAAACTACCATGGACATTTTTCTTTGGACCAAAAAGGTTATATAGTCAAACTTCAGCCAATCAGCTTGGTCCTCAGTTACCAAAGAGGAAAGTGGATATTTCTTTTCTGACTAATCTATTGCAACCAAATCACCACCTTTGTTATCTTCCAACAATAAGAAGAGAAATTGAAGGATATTATCTATAAAATTGAAATAGCATGTTTTTACACTGTTAGTTAGTTATGGATATCTACCAGAGTAAACACACACACACACACATATATATATATGTATATTCATTTATTGCTAGACCAATGTCAAAGAAGATATTCCTAAAAGTCATCTTTTACCAAATGGACTTCTAATTGTGATCTTGTATGGTACCAATTACCAAAGAAACAAAATCTACATCAAATGCAGACTTTGATAAGAATATAGGATATCACAAGCAAAGCAAACACTTACAAGAAGCTAAAGATCAAATTAGTGAAGACTAAAATATGAACTAAAATAGTTAAGCAGGTCAAGTGCAATGAAGACAGACAACATAGCAGTGAGAAGGATTGCTTTTGCACTAATGAAAGACCTAAAAGGCATTAAGAAAGGTCAAAAAAAAAAAGCATAACCTGCACAGGGAACAATGGAAGAAGCATACAGATAACATGGCTTTGACTAGGAGTGAAGGAAACAAAAGAACTTTTCTGGATGAATTCAAGCACTTGTTTAAGGCTTTTATGAGTTGAGCTAGAATAATATCATCAAATACTTGAAAAAGTGTGTTTTACATCCTCAGGAATTACATTATCAAAAATGTGAAAGAACGAAACTAGCATATAACAATTAATGCACGTTGTTCAATGATTCAAAACCTTGATGGTGCAAATGCAGATTGCGCGCCCTCTCAAGTTCATATTTACGTTTCCATTCAGCTGCCTCAGCTTGAGCAGAAGCCTTTCCTTCAGCAGCTCGTCTCAGGGCTTTTGCAACAGCTAGAAAAAGTTCAAAGTAAGATAAGCATTGTATCTTCTGATAAGTATATGCATGGTGAGTACAAAAGATAGTTTCACCGACTATTATAAGCAATTAAAGCTTAAAACACGACCCTACTTCTCATAGCCTCTGAGAACTCTATGAGGTGGTCATCTGTTCCCTGAGCAGGAGATTGTTGGAGAAGTTCCTGCACTGCCCTCTCTGAACTTAAGAGAGACAATGAATTGAGACAACCATTCTCTGGCTGTGAGCATGAAACACTTGCATCACCCTGTCCACAGGAAGCATATCAGATAACAAGCACAGCTTGATCTGAGATGAGATATCTTGCTAACAAGATAGAGCAAGCAGGGTTATTTATTGTATGATACAGAAATATGTAGATTTTAATAAAAGCTTAGAAGAACAAGAGCACAACAGTTTATAAACAGAAGAAAGTCAACAGAATTTCCATGACAAATTCATTTCACTGCAAATACATCCTACTTTCCACACCATGGAAAAATAGGTCATAGATCAGCATAAATAAAGTCATCAATCAATGCAGGAAATCATGTTAGCACTACTCCAGGAAACTGTTAGATAGATGCCATGCCACCAATGCGAATATCAGTACTCCCAATGGAGAAATGGTACAATTTAATTCCATATCTAGATAAATTGTATTGTTTTTCAGAGTTACATAATTGGAGGAACAAGAAGAAGAGTAACATAATTAAAAGATTACATTATTACAATTTTTCATTCATATGTATCATTATTTATTTATGTTCCTATCCGCACATTGGTTACTTTTATACAATCAAATCTAGTCTCTTCAGATTTCAGCAAATTACATAAGGAAACATGGGCTTGGCTCAGGCAGAATAAAGGTCAATGTCATGGGATTGGGATAGGTTTAAAATAAAAACTAATAAAAAATAAAAAACCTATTAACCAATTTTCTTCAAAGATTAGATGGACCCAAAGTCGCCCAGATAACAATGACCAACATTTCAGTCAAAATGCCTTCAGTTTAAGGAGAATCACAAACACAAATCGGTGCAATAGTTGGCATTGAGTGCAATAACAAATTAACAGATTATCCCACAAAATTGAGGAGTAATATAAGCTTTAAATTTTAAAAAAAATACCATATTAATTTCACCTAAAAATGCTACATGCAACGAAAATAGCTCTACAATTCGAAACTCAAGATTTCCAAAACAATGTTTAACAGCGCTAATTAAAAAATAAAAATGAACAATAAACCCTGAAAATGTACAATATTCGATTGCAGTAGAATTGTGAGAGAGAGAGAGAGAGAGGTGATTACTGTAGAACTGGGCTTGCTAGGAGCCATGGTTGAGCTGCAGAAAATATCTAAGAAAAAGGAAGAGATCCCTTTATTTTTCTCCTTCTTCAAGACCCCCCAGAAGTGTTTAAGAGGAGTATTATCTATATGCCATCTTTGGCTTTTACACAGAGATTCAACGAATTTTTTCTTCTTCTGTTTTTTTTTTTGGCTGAAAGAGATTCAAAGATTTGATTAGTTGGACTTCGATTGCAAGGCCACCTGCAGTCTAGTTTGTCGTCTAGAGAGAGTGGGTTTTAAGTGTGGCCCACGATTAACGCGTGGCAAGTCAAAGCTTTGTGTAGTGTAAGGCACGGTAACCTATGAAAGAAACTTGCTTCCTCCAAGTCAACACTCACCAACACTGCCCTTGCTTAGTCAACCATCCACCACAGTACACACTAGAGACGTGTGGTAAGTACAGGGTAATTTCATCTGCTGTTTGATGGACCATCGTGGTCCTTCCTTTGTTCCCGATCTAATTTTTAAGAGTAAATAGTCATTTTAGTCCTCAAACTATTACACTTGTATCAGTTTGGTCTTCAGACTTTTTATTTGAAAAATTAAGAATTCTGACTTTTTCAATTTTACTAATTGATGACTTTTTTATCAATTTACACATTTTTCACCCAAATTTAGTGAAAAATAAAGGAGGAAAAAATGATGCATAAGAAAAAAATGGTAAAATCTAAATAAAATGAACCATTTTGCCTTAAAAAAAGACTTTACATGGTGTTATAAAAGTATAAATTTGGATGGAAAATGTGTAAATTGATAAAAAAGTCCTCAATTGACAAAACTAAAAAAGTTAAAGTCTTTAATTTTCTAAATTAAAAGTTTTGGGACCAAACTGATACAAGTGTAATAGTCTGGGAACCAAAATAACTATTTACCCAATTTTCAATTTTAGGCAACTATATAGGCATGTTATATTTGTGGCCCTTATGCCTTCGACAGTGGCCCTGAAATTTGAGGCCCAAAGTAAATGGGTGGGTTTGACACTCACTACAGTGAGCCGAAAATGTGAGGGCCAAAGCTATTTAAGTCGTGGATCGAGGAAACTATGTTCTTCAAATTTTTGTAGGGGCGTGCTAGTATGCGGCTTAGAAGCTAAGTGTACAAAGGTGTGATTGCACGAAATTGACTTCCGGTCAAGCAATTATGAACTGACGAAGGAACGCCTCTCGGTCACAAAGATTCAATTGCCTTGGCTGCAAGAACTTAGGGCATGTTTACTAATCCGTAATCAAAAAGGCAACAATGGGAATCATTCCCATTCATGCATTTACTTGCATTTGGGAATGATTCCCATTGCTAGGGGTGGGCATCAACTCGCCCGCCCCCATTTACAGCCCGAGCCGCCACCCGTTTAGTTTTCACCCGATCCACCCAATAGGCAATGGCTCGGATTTGGGTTTCCTCCTTCACCGCCCATCACCACCCGTTTAACCGATTATGGAATATAAGGAATAGAAGAGATGTCTTTTATAAGAGTTAAGAGCTAATAAAATTATTATCTATTTACATAATTACCTTATTCATCACTTTCCTCATTTATGTTTTTAATAAACATTTTTTCCATACTTTGGAAAAAAGATAAGTCTTTTTTTATGGGTGAAATAGGGGTCATTAACATCATCCTAAACATATACATAAATAATTTGCTTCAATCTTGAGAGGTTGGCACTCATATAAACTCACCATCACCCTCTTTAACTTCCACTATACCTAAATGGCCCACCTGCCACTGATCCGCTCCAACCCGCTCCCCAATTAACTTGCAACCGCCCCGCCCATTGACTATGCGGGTGGTGGCGGGTTGAGCTCCTACCCGACCCACCCTACCCAGTGCCCACCCCTACCCATTGCCTTTCCTATATTTACTAAACTTTGGAAAGGGAAAAAAATATGGTGGGGCCCACATTCATTTGGGAATTCAATCCCTCATGTTGGAGGAATTCAATTACGGTGGGAGGGGGGTTTCTAGAATGAATAGGAGAGAAAGGGAATATGGGTTTTGATTCCAAAACTACCCTCACAATTTGGTTGCATATCCAAAAGTGCCCTCAACAAAAAATCCCAAAACCCTACAGTAATTATTTAGTAATTTTTTGTAAGTTTTACATTTCTAAAAATTGTGCATTTTGTATAAGGGCATTTTAGTAATCAAACTGGTTTTGAATCCGATTCCTATCAGTTAGTTAACATATTTATGAGAATCAGCTTTATTTTCATTCCGATTCCTAACAGTTAGTAAACATGTTAATAAAAATGTTTGATTCTGATTAGTGCTCATTCCGATACATATCTGATTCCAATTACGGGTAAGTAAACATGCCCTTAGAGTAGTTCAGTCTGGTCTGATGTGATGGTAATGCAATGGGTTAAAGTAAAAGTGCAAATGATGAGTGCAAAATTAAAATCTTAAAGATAATAGTTACCTGTGAAAATAAAATCAAAATATAAACGATCCTCGAAATTAAATGAAACAATACTTACGAATATGAACTGTAAAACGCATAATCTAACTAATTGAATCTAAGAAAGCAATAAATAACATGATAAACCTACTTATGCTTGAAAATAAAGAACTATAAAATAAATCTAAACTAACAAATATGCGAATCAAAGTAACATACTCATATTGAAATCATAAGAAACCAAAGAACATAAATGTATTTATCCTAAGTTCTTGAGAGAAACAATAAGACTTTCTTAACAACAATCCTAAAAACTGAAAATAAAAGGAAAAGACATGATTACAACCTAAGGTAATCAAAAATAACTTGAGAGGCTTGATGCTTTTGCTCTTGGATTTTTCTAGGGGGTCAAATGTGTGTTCTTGGGGACTCAAGGCCTCTATTTATAGTGGTAAAATGCTTGAATCAGCCCAGGTCCATTTCTGAAATTTGCGAAATTAGGCTCAAACATTGCCTCTACTTTCTCGAGCCTCGGTCCATTCGTTCGAGTGGTTGAGAAGGTATGATAGCTTCTGTATCACGTGTAAGTTGACCCCTAGGCTTCCTAGTCATCAGTTGCACAAAGATCGAGGTAGTTAGTTTCTCGTTCCTTGTATTTGATTGACACTTATCCCAAAAAAGATTATCTTTTTAGTTTCCCATTATTTTATCATTATTTTGAAATCATTTTGAATTAATTCAAAACCTTTTTGCCTTCCCTCTTGTTGATGTCCAAAAATGGTTAAGGACATCCAACGTGTTCTTGGGATGAGCAGAATTGTTGACCTACCAACGAAGTGATGACACGTCGGCGTAAGGTAGGGTCAGAAGGTATCTGCTTGGCAACCCAATGGGTGGAGGACACATGATATCTGAGGCACTCTGTAAAGACACGCAAAAAGTGAGCGAGAAGGGCACCGATGTGGTATCGACCGAACCACCTCTGCACTCAAGTCAGTTTTGTGGTATTTGGCAAAGAGTATATTCAGTAAGTGAATAGTTGATTGATTGATTGTCTGGTCCCCTTATTGTGGAGGAAAGTACCTCTTTTATAGTAATTGAATGATGACGTCACTGACTTGGAGAGGTCGTTGCCTAATCCAATGACGACACGTGGCGCTGATAACAAACAGTGTTGTGAGAGTGCCATATGTAGTGGGAGCGCCACGTGTTGTGGATAAGAACCATTTACACATTTCGATTACTGCTCATTCCGATACATATCTAATTCCGATTACGGGTAAGTAAACATGCCCTTAGAGTAGTTCAGTCTGGTCTGATGTGATGGTAATGCAATGGGTGAAAGTAAAAGTGCAAATGATGAGTGCAAAATTAAAATTTTAAAGATAATAGTTACCTGCAAAAATAAAATCAAAATATAAACGATCCTCGAAATTAAATGAAACAATACTTACGAATATGAACTGTAAAACGCATAATCTAACTAATTGAATCTAAGAAAGCAATAAATAACATGATAAACCTACTTATGCTTGAAAATAAAGAACTATAAAATAAATCTAAACTAACAAATATGCGAATCAAAGTAATATACTCATATTGAAATCATAAGAAACCAAAGAGCATAAATGTATTTATCCTAAGTTCTTGAGAGAAACAATAAGACTTTCTTAAGAACAATCCTAAAAACTGAAAATAAATGGAAAAGACATGATTACAACCTAGTGTAATAAAAAATAACTTGAGAGGCTTGATGCTTTTGCTCTTGGATTTTTCTAGGGGGTCAAATGTGTGTTTTTAGGGACTCAAGGCCTCTATTTATAGTGGTAAAATGCTTGAATCAGCCCAGATCCATTTCTGAAATTTGCAAAATTAGGCTCAAACATTGCCTCTCCTTTTTCAAGCCTCGATCCATCCGTTTGAGTGGTTGAGAAGGCATGATAGCTTATGTATCACGTGTGAGTTGACCCCTAGGCTTCCTAGTCATCAGTTGCACAAAGATTGAGGTAGTTGGTTTCTCGTTCCTTGTATTTGATTGATACTTATCCCAAAAGGGATTATCTTTTTAGTTTCCCATTATTTTATCATTATTTTAAAATCATTTTGAATTAATTCAAAACCTTTTTGCCTTCCCTCTTGTTGATGTCCAAAAATAGTTAAGGACATCCAACGTGTTCTTGGGATGAGTAGAACCGTTGACCTACCAACAAAGTGATGACACGTCAGCGTAAAGTAGGGTCAGAAGGTATCTGCTTGGCAACCCAATGGGTGGAGGACACATGATATCTAGGGCACTCTGCAAAGACACGCAAAAAGTGAGCGCGAAGGGCACCGATGTGGTACCGACCGAACCGCCTTTGACACTCAAATCAGTTTTGTGATATTTGGCAGAAAGTATATTCAGTAAGTGAATAGTTAATTGATTGATTGTCTGGTCCCCTTATTGTGGAGGAAAGTACCTTTTTTATAGTAATTGAATGATGACGTCACTGACTTGGAGAGGTCGTCGCCCAATCCAATAACGACACGTGGCGCTGATGACAAACAGTGTTGTGAGAGTGCCACGTGTTGTGGGAGCGCCACATGTTGTGGATAAGGTACGGAGCTCCGGGAGTCAGAGCCTAGGAGGCTAGATTGTAGGAGGTTGGACTCCTTAGTTATGAGTCCCACCCAAAAGGTATCCAAGCCTTACTTGCAGAGGGGGGTCGGATATGTGTTGAAGGCCGGAGCACATGTGTGTGCGCAACCTATTGGGCTTGGGCCGTGGGGCCTTGTTGAACCCTTTCGGTTCATGCAACATTGTGCTTAGTCTTATGTGACTTATTATTCTCTAGTTCGATGATGGTATAAACAAAAGTCTCCCAAGTTTCCGAGCATAAGGTACTTCTCTATTGGGAACTTTGTAAAAAAAGAAGTCGAAGTTGAACGACAAGTGACCGCATATGCGTTTCCACTTAGGATATTGAACCAGAGTCCCCCAAATTCCTTAGCAAGAAAAGTGGTGTCATAAGAAAACTTGGGGTGGATCATAATTGCAAAAAAGAGCATTGAAGTCCGGCTCCTTTTTTTTATTTTTTGAAACTCCAAGTCAATGTGGCTTTTGGAATTCAAAATTTGAATTTTGAATTTGGGAAGCCCAAAAGACCAAGACTTGGTGATAAGGATAGGTGTATTGCCTATATGCACAAACACTTATGCATTTAGGGAGAGAGATCTGGTTTTGGAGATCGAGAGATCGGACAGGGTGGTGACCTGTGCTGCAACTAGGGTTGGAGGAGTTTCTCCAAGTTGCGAGTGTGTGGAGGCCCAGTGGGTCGGAGCTCGCAGTCGCGGGTGGGACAAAGTCTTTGGGTTGGAATGCCCTGGACTTGGTGTAAGTCGACGGGTTGGAAGAGGTAAACGCGGGAGTGGTGATCCTCGACCTGGGTCTGAATTTGTGTAAGCTTAAAGGCTTGAAAACTCGGAAGCTCGGAGATTGTGGCCATATGGTGGGTTGAACAGGGTCGGAATCCACATGTAGCGGAAGTTTGCTACGGGCTCAGATGGGTAGGAGAAGTGGGTCGGACGCTTGCCTTGTGGGTGAAGCGGAAGGGCGCCAATTATTGATCTTGTGAGGGCTTGGTGTGGGTCGACAGGTTGGAGGAGTGTCTGAGATGCGAATTTGCAAAGCCCCAGTGGGTAGAAGTGCTCTCCTCCATGAGTGGGTCGGAAAATCTTTGGGTTGAAAGTTTGCCACTATGGGTGATTTGGAGTGCCTCGGCGGGTTGGAACACGTTTTTTGTGCAAAATTCAAACCAGTGGATCAGCGTCGTAGCACAGACAAGTCTTGGATTTTGTTGGAATGATGTGCATGATATGTATTGATGCTTGGCCTTCAACATAACATTGAAATATGGGCAAGAATTCGAGAAACCAAGTTGAGTGGCGGGTTGGAGATAAGCACGGGCTTGGGAAAGGTCCATCTACGTCCTCAAAGTCTTGGAAAGCACATATGACTTTGGGTGTTGCTTTTATTTTGAACCAAGTAATATGCTTCTGAATTTGGGAGAGGGAGGGTAGACTGAGAGTGGAGAACCATGGACAAGAACTAGTGAACTTAATGTGTCTATGATATTGTCTTACAATTCCGAGCACTTCCCATCTTGACTTGTGATTTGTCTTAGATGGGCAGGTGTATTGGGGTAGGACGGTCCATGGCTTCGTCAGACGAAACAAGAAAAGAAACTCATACTTTCACTGACGAGAATGGGTCCGACCAAGCTTCCACCAGTAATGGTACTCCAAAAATACCGAGTGTGCCTTGTCTATGGAGGATGGGTGGAAATATAGGGCGAGATAAGGTGCTCAAGATCCTCCAAAAGAGCGTATCCCTAGTCATGGAGAGTGCAAGGCAGGACACTGGTTGGGCTATGTATACTATTTCGTGATGAAAGGTGTGGCGCGCCTAGCATGGCACAATTCTCACACGTGTTTGAGATGAAGACAAATCCTAACACGCGAGGGTGGCTATACTGCTCACCGCTGGCCAATGGGCACTTCACCGATGGGACGACCCGCCACATGCATGTGGGTCATCCAGACACCCGTAAGGAGTGGAAGAAGAGATGGTTTTTTGCGAGTGAAGCTTGGGAGTTTGGTCAGAATGAAGGGGTGACTAAGGATAGGGTGCTGACAAAGTTTCAAACGCTAGGTTGTCCAATGGAGCATGTGTATTGGTACATTTATATGAGATTCTGACTTAATGTTGTGCTAAAATGATTATTTTATATGCAAGAAGTGAGGGGGAACGGTTGCCATTATCGGAGGCTAGTGCGGCGGAGATACATAAAGTACTTAGTCGATTCGCTTAAAAGTTGAGCTCTGTATACTTCCTAACACCCGAGAATGTATCGAATTACGGTTTCAAAGCCCCATGGAAGTTTACACATCCATTGACTGTGTTTATAATAATAGGGATATTGCATATGTTAAGATTGGTTGTGGCTGAATGTTGCAATGAAGATGGCCAGTGCAAAGAGATCAAGCAGAGCAAGCGGTCCCATGCAACCGGCCCAGAGAAGGAGGATGCTGAGAGCATTGTTGACTGATAGTGGCTCATCCCAGGCGACTGAGAATAGAGGCGCATCGGGGAGTGGGGGTTTGCGCCAGAGTGGGTCGGTGGGTGTTTTGCCCTTAAAAGCCATAACTCCCAAAAGGAAGGGGAAGGCGAAGGCCGAATCATCCCATTACATAAAAGAGAGTAAAAAGTTGTCGAATAGTATCGATCTGGCGCCTGATGAGGATCGTTTGGTGCAGCAGGCAGTGGTTGATTTTAAAGGGTCCCTTAAAAAGGGAAAAGATGACTGGGTTATCAATGAGGAGATAGAGCCACTGTTTGTGCTACAACAGGCCTTTTCTGAGCAGTCTCAGGTAAGGGGTGGTGGCGCATCGTAAGTTTACTCATAGTTTTATAATACGTTATGACCCATCTTGATTTGTTCGTATGTGTAGGCACTATTCTTTACCTACCAGGCGCACGTCAATGTCCTAGCTATCGTAGAGAAGATGAAAGACGAGATATCGAGTTTCATAGTGTGGAAGGATAGAGCCATTGTAGCCGAAAAGAAGTTAGTACAGTGTCTACCCAGAACAATATCTTGCAGGCGAAGCTTCTCCAAGCTAGAGTAAAGGCGGACCAGATCAAACAGGAGCTTGAGCTGAGCAAATAGGAGTTAAACCATGCTAGGCAAGAGGTGGACACTAAGTATAATAATGGCTACGCAACTGGTTTCGAGGATTGCAAGATAAAGTTGGAAGATATGTGCCCTGACTTTGATTGGGAGCGTGTGCGCACATTGCTAAGGGCAGGGGAAGATGATGGTCAAGTTGACGCGCCTAATGTGGATGTCCCAATGGTAGAGCATAAGGATAGAGCGTTCATGGACAGAAGGTCAAATGGAGCTTAGCTGGGTGAATGGGTAGACCATTATGACTGCATTGTTAGAGCCGAAATACTAAAAGAAGATGGAGAGCCACAACTTTACAATTCAGTGTTAAAACATATGATACATAGTCCATGTGGAGTACAAAACTAATATTCTTCATGTATGAAAAACGGTAGATGTAAAAAAATCCTTTGCACTTGTTACTATTCTAGGGAGTGATTCTCATCCAATTTATCGAAGACGGGGAAATTACATACCTTTCCCTTTAGATTGATGTGGAACTATAATAGTTGATAATAATTAGGTTGTTCCATACAATCCATGGTTGCTTTTAATATATGATTATCATATTAATGTGGAAATATGTTACAGTATAAAAAGTGTCTAGTATTTATATAAGTATATTTATAAAAGACCATACAGAGTCTCCCTTGAAGTACAACCTGATTCTATTTGTGATGAGATAAGGCAATTTGTCAATACAAGATGGGTTTGTACACTGGAAGTATTATAGCATATTTTTAAATTTATCATGAGTAAGATATGTCCATCAGTGTAGCAATTACAAATGCATCTTCTGAACATACAACAAGTCCAATTTCAAGCTAATGAGACTACATCTAATATTTTGTCAAATGATGAATTATTATTGACAATGCTTACTAAATATTTCACTATGAATCATACGGATGAAGAAGCAAGAAGATATTTGCACCGAAAGATTTCCTAACATTATAGATGGATTAGTAAAGAAAAAATATGAATTAAACAAGTAGGCGTCCCCAAAGAGTTATTGGGAGGATATACATAGTCTCACCTTCTGAAGGTGAAAAGTTTTATCTTCACTTCCTTCTTAATCATGTTAGAAGGCTAAGATCATTCGAAGATTTACGAACAGTTGATGGTGTGATATGTCCCACATTTAAGCAAACAGTCGAAAGACGAGGTTTGCCCATACAATCCTAATTCTTGATTTTCTAGTGCTTTATTTAAAAATTTATTTTTGTAACTTTCTTAATGCCGTTGTGGTTTTGGTGTGTAGGTTTATTAGAAGAAAATGACAGTATTCAACAATTTTTTACATGAGGCCTCTACAATAAGGATGTCATTAGCTTTGCGAAGATTATTCGTCACAATTTTGGTATACTGTGAACCAACTAGCGTACAGAGATTATGAGATGAATTCTATCCATTCTTGATTAAAGATTATTCTTCTTCAACCGATGGAAATAATGTGTTTTCCATTAACAAACTCTTGTGCGATTTAAGTGGATTACTAGAGCAGTTTAACAAGAACATTTCACAATTTGATCTTTTCTAGATAGCAAGTGATGTTGAAACAAGCTTAATGGTGCCAAGGTGTATTCAAGATGAAATGTTGATATACATATCACAAGGGGACTTCGATGCAATTGATTGTCTAAATGATGACCAAAGGTTTGCATTCAACACAATAATGAGCGCAGTTGATCATCATGAAAATTTAATATTCTCTATGAATAGTCTAGGTGGAACTGGAAAAACTTACTTATATCGTGCATTGTTGGCAAACTTAAGAAGATTGGGTCTTATAGTATTAGCAACAGCAACATCTGAAATAGTAGCTATGATATTGTCGAGTGGGAGGACAGCCCATTCTAGCTTTAAGATTCCATTAAACCCTAATGTATCATCAATATGTTCTTTTGTTAACAATCTAATTTTACAAAACCGATACAAAAGACAACCGCGATCATTTGAGATGAAGCCACAATAGCACATTAGTATGCCTTTGAAGCATTGGATTGAACTTTCAAAGATATATTAGATGTTAATTTACCATTAGGAAGAAGATAATAATTTTTGGTGAAAATTTTCAACAAGTTCATCTAGTAGTTTCGAAAGGGACCAAAGTAAAACTAATCCAAGCCAGTGTGGTGAAAGCAATATTTTGGTCACAAACAAAGATTCTGAAACTCAAATAAAATATAAGATATAGAAATGATATACACTTTTCAGAATTTTTACTTTGTGTTAGTGATGGGGAAGAAAATGTGATCAATAATGACATGATTAAAATACCAAAAATTATGGCTGTACCATAGGAAAGTGAACAATCCATTAATTAACTGACTGATGATGTTTTCTCTAATTTGGAAAATCATGTAAATGATACAAGGTACATGATAGAAAGAGTCTTAGTAACCCTTACAAATGAAGTTGTTGATATGTTAAATGAAAAGATAATTGGTATTTTTCCAGTGGTGTAAGAGACTTTGTATTCATTTGACAAGGTCGAGTATGACACAAGAAATTTGTATCAACCAGAATTTTAAAATGCAAACAATTGGGGGTTTACCTGTACACAAATTGACATTAAAAAGAGGTGCGCATCATGTTGCTAAGGAATATTGATATGAAATTGGGATTGTGTAATGGCACCAGATTATTATGTCGTGGTTCTTACCAAAACCTCATTAACGCTGAAATTCTAATTGGATAATTTGCAGGAACAAAAGTTTTTCTACCAAGAATTCCTTTAAAGACTGCAGAGACTGCTGGACTCCCATTCGAATTGACAAAGAAGCAGTTTCCAATCAAATTGAGTTTCTCCTTGACTATAAATAAATCTCAGGGTTAGACAATACCACATGTAGGTATTTATCTTCCTGATCATATTTTTAGTCATGGGCAACTATATGTGGCTTTATCTAGAGGGGTTTCAAAGTCAACAACTAAAGTTCAAGTAAAAAATGGGACAATAACTGGTGAAAGTGGCATTTTTACCAGAAATATGGTGTATAAAGAAGTATTGCTCTAACCCGACAACATATGACGTGTCTCTCATAAGGTATGTAATCATAATTTATGAGTGCTATTTGTATCAATAAAGTAATGTTTAAGGTTTGTAATATAATTTAGTTTGTTGCATTGTGTTTCAAAGTAATGATTAAGGTTTTGTAATTGTTGTGTATATTATTTCATAATAGTCTTTTTTCTTTATGATATTTTCAATTCTAAAATTAATTTGTTGGATCCAATGGATATCTTATTTATCCGGATGGCAGACAAGTGAAGTACAAAGACGTTTGAATTTGGCATGTAAGGATGAATTATTCACTACATGGTCTAACTTGAAACAAGTAAGAAACGTGCACTCGATCAAGATGGCTGCACTTACTTTCTCCACTGAATGGATAAAGAACTTATTCACTGAATGGCATGATGGGTTGTTGAGGAATATAAATGAAGGGTTCGAAGTTTAGGGTACTCAAATAACCCACAATTTCACTTGCTAATTAACTTTAACTGTTTTTTTTCTTTCTATTTTCTTGAAGCTTTAAATCTTTTATGTTTTTTGATATGTAGTTAGAAACTTAAATTACATGATATTGTATTGTTTGTTGCCATAGAAATTATTATTTCAAGTACAACAGTTATGATGGAGCACAATTTTGATGGCCTAATACTTGTATATTTATATATGATGAATATCTCTTTTTATTTGGTGTATGAATTGGCACAAAATTTCTAGGTTGAGTCCAATAGTTGTGTATGCATGTATTTATTTAGATATATAATGCATTTCTATGAATTTTGTGTACAATTTTCATCTAAGTTCTTTCAATAGAACAATAACATTGTTTGCTTTGATAATGTATGGCTTTTGCATCATTAAACTTACTTTTTAATCATTTCTTTTTTTAGTATCGAATAGATTTTATGCAAAAACAATAGTAATAAGATCATAAGCCTGCAAAGGAAGCCTTTCAGGTTTTGATCATATTGATTTGGAATATTTGTTTCTCTAGCGCTCTGTCCATTTATGCATGTTGTGATCATGAAGTTGGGTGCATTTTACTGCTGGAGATGTCTATGTTCTTATAGTCTTATATAACTGTTTTGACTATGTATAGTTTTTTTTTTGTGATTGATATTTTTTTTTCCTTTGTGATTGATTACTTTTGGACAGTTATTTATGTAATTGATATTCTCTGTACGTGTTCGCAGAAACCAATTGTCCTCCATTCCGTCTTTATATATTCATGGATTAGTTTTTAAAACTCTTAATCATTTTATACAAAGAGAACTTATGTTTTTGTAGTAATTTATATAGAAAGAAGTAGTTCTACCCATTTTGATGCCATCACTTATTTTGATACATTCGACAATCATAGGGCACCAATTAGAGCATCAAAATATACATCATCAAATAAAGCACCAACAATTATAGAGCATTCACCCAAATTTTAAATAAATGAATTCAACATANTCACCCAAATTTTAAATAAATGAATTCAACATATGCGCAATAAAAAAAAGCCAATTGAGAGGCTATTTTTCATAACATAAAAACAATTATTCAAGGATATATCTATTTTTTTATCTTCTAATTTAAAATTATTGAAGATAATATCCGTTTAGGTAATTAATATGAAATAATTTAAACATTTGCATGATCAAACCCTAAGATATATTTCCGTCCTTTCTTTTTTGTTTCTATTTTATAATTTAAATGCGATTATTAAGAATTACTAATAATGTATTACAAATTATTAATAATCTTCTGTAGTTGTTTAAGATATATCCCTTATTTGTTTGTGCTTTGTGTTGAGAAGTTAGGTCATTTAATTATGAATTCTGTCAATGAGGGTGCGTGGCGTCCTGTTAAGGCTTGTCGAGCTGGCTCGGCTATTTCCCACTTATTCTTTGCGGATGATATT
>QANT01008756.1:0-15781 GCA_003254885.1 Purshia tridentata
TTATATATGATCTTCATATTAAATTCTTGATTGATGAGAAAGAATTTGATAAAACAAGATTCTGTGTTTCCTGTTGCGTTTTGCGAGTTGTACAAGTAGCCAAAGTTCTCATTTGTCTCCGCCCACCTTTGGATTTAGAATTACGAAAGTGCTATTTGTACTCCACCTGCCCTTCAAAAAGACTGTTAAACAATAAATCGTAAACCTTAAACTCTGTTAATTTGTCTAATTTATATCATATTATAATTAGAGTATTTTATTAATAAGCCACAAAATATATTTTTAAGCACAAAAAAAAAAATTCAGCTATAAATATATAAAAACAAAAAACAAAAAATTCTTAAGAAAAAAATTAAGTAAATTTTAATTCTACGAAATTATAAAATGTAATTCTTGATATATGATGTTAGAACAAAAAAATTAAACCAAAGTATAACTCAAAAAAAATTCAAAACAAAATATTAATTCAATAAGAATTACACTTTAGCAATGAAAGAATTACACTTTAAATCATGACAGTATGAGTTATACTTTAAATTATGACAGTATGAATTACACTTTAAAAATATATTAGTCAAATTGAAAATCATCTAATCTTTTAATTGTTAATAATAAATAACACATAATCTATAATATACAATTTTGGTGATACACTACCAATATTAATAATACTAAGACTTTTTAAAATAAAAACCTTACACATATTGCCCTTCCATCTTGGATGTATGGTATAGTAGTGCATGTATACTAACGCTTGCAAGTTTGGAGTTGCAGCTCTCGTGCCTTGAGTTTTTGTCAAAGTCTTCCCTCATTTTTTATAGTTGAGAAAATAAATAAATTAGAAGTGAGTGGTGTATGCGTATGTGAAACACTCAGCAACTTCAATTTGACTTGCGTTGTTTTTCTCCTCCCCCACCAACTTTGACAAAAACGTCATTTTTGGTTCCTACTAAAGGATGTCCACTTTTGTTGTCATTTGATCAATATAAATAATGGCTTAGAAATAAATAAATTAAATGTATGGGTTTATGATTTAACTGGAATTAATTTAATGGCTTATCATTAATTTATCCTTATAATTATTACGTGCTGAGCACACAAACACATGCATTATGACAAGAAAATAAACAGCTATTTTATGTTGGATTCTTCTACCATTCCTACTAGTATTGATGTGGGACTTTCCTAACCCATCACACTTTTGACCACATACGTACATCTATCTTTGATAACAGACTTTGTCACCTACTACATTTTTACCCACACATATTTATGTATCTTACATAATTGATATATAGTCGGAGAAACCTTCTAACAAGGGATTTCTTATTTAGTGTTAAATGAGGGATGTCTTTGTGGGGCCCATACGAGTTATTTTGTATCGATCCGAACTGTTTATTTTTTACATCTTCATTGATATATCATCCTTACAAAAAATTAGCCAAATCGAAAATTATTTACCTATCTAACTTTGATCAAACAAATGGATGAATCATACATTTTTTATGAAACCGTTCATTTGTTTTATCAAAATTAAATAGGTAAATGATTTCCGATTTGGCTAATGTTTTGTAAGAATGATTTATCAATTGTGATGTAAAAAATAAGCGGTTTAGATCGACATAAAACAACTCGTGTGGGCTCCACAAGGAGATCCTTTATTCAGTGTCAAATGAGGGATCCCTCATTAGAAAGTTACTGATATAGTCGGTATGTTATGTTTATTTTTTATTTTTTATTAATAAAGGTTAGTTTATAATATAGAAAATTATATTTAAATCAATAAAATATTTCAATATTATATATTGGTCAATGCAAATTTTATTTTCCCATAAAGGTCAATGAGTTTTGAAATTTTATTCCACTTTAGTCACTAAACCCAATCTATTTTTGGACAATAGTGATTAAAATAAAACTATGAAAAAATGCATTGATTAAAATGTAATTGTGAAATATTTTATTGATTTATTTGTAATTAATCCTTTATAATATTTCAACTTAGAACCTCTTGTGATAAAAAACGAAAGAAAATTCTATGTCATCTATTAAACTAAATTGTTATTTTCAACGACTATGTTATGTTTAGCAACACTAAAAAATTGTGCAAAATTATAAAAAATATAGAAGGGAAATGGGTTCATCTCACTAAACATCAGGGAAATTCAACATCAAGAGAGAAAAAAAAAAAAAAACAAAAAAAAGAGTTACAGAACTCAGTTGCACGTACACATTTGCACTTTCATTTATTTATTTCTGTCATCTTGTGAATCAAGAAGGTCCTCCAACACCTTGTCATCCAAATACTCAAACTCAAACACTTGCCTTCCTTGTCCAGCGGATGAACTTGCCCTCTCCCCACCAGCAGCAGAATATGAATTGGAAGAAGAAGAAGATGAGAACCTAGGAGGGTGAGGAGGAGACCCCATGACTCGAGAATAGTACTCATTGGGAAAGTTGAGAATGGCAGAATGACCCCTCATGTTGAAAGCAGCCCTATCATAAGCCCTAGCAGCTTCCTCAGCTGTGTCAAATGTTCCAAGCCACAGCCGAGCCCCTTGCCTCGAAGGGTCTCGAATCTCCGACGCAAACTTCCCCCACGGACGCCTCCGGACTCCCCTATACCTCACCTCTTCGCTTCCACCTGCACCTGTCCCCTTGCTCTCCTGATCATTTGCTTGCTTTCCTCTGCGAGGGTCTTCCATGTATGAAGCCTTGAATTGATTAACTTAATTCCTCTGTATAATTCAAAAGTACCCTTTTGCTTCTGCTTTCAAATTTGTAATGGGACTGATTGGTGCATTTATAGGTGTTTGATGTTGTGAGAAATGGGATCATATGACATGTAGGTATCTTAATTTTACTGTGATTAATTATAATGTGAGTCCACATGAACGTGGATTGACCAAACCTAATTCAAGCTTTTCTTGGAAGGTGCTTTGATCTTCTTCATATATATTAATTATTATCATATAGGAGGAATGGTGGTGTAAAAATTCGATTCTTCTAACTCCTTCTATATATGAAGAAATTCAAAAAGGGTTTGTGCAAGTAAATCTCTTTTTCTTTGATAAGCATTAAATTCTAGCTTTTGTAGCTCATAATGTTATGGGAATAATAGATTGTGGTTGGTAATAGTATCGTTACCGGTCCAAATATGAACTGCTATAGTCACTTTGTCATGTACTCAAGAATGTGTCCTTGATTCTCATATCAATAAGATTGGAAGAGTTGGACCCACAGAATAAGAACATTTATAACCATTAATTAACCAGACAAACATTATTTGAAAGGTCAAAGATCAGAAAAAAGTGAGATAAGGTATGACTTATGATGGTATTTTCTGCTGCTTGATGGAATTTCAGTCGGCTGCTATATATTGTCTGTCCTTTGTCCTTTTGCTGTACTCTATACTTAATTAGTAATATGCTTTGTTCAATCCTATCAAATATTCAAATTCTATCATATTCGATATGAAGTATATATTGTCGTACGGTCCATATGGACCACACGGTCTACACACGATCAATCTAATACATGATCCAAATTCATAATATTTCACAATATTGTTAATTGAGACCATATAATTATGTGCCAGTTAATTAATATGTTAATTACAGTTGACTGTAATAAATTCATCAACAAGTGAATTCAACTTTAATTTCCACATAATATATATTATCAGTTAATTATGGTTAGAAAAGGTAATCATTTAACATTTTTCATTTAAAAAGCAAAGAATAATTAGGTATATTATATTCTTTGAAACAATGAAAGAAAATCCTTAAGTATCTAAGTAGGATTCAAATTTACTAAGAACTTGTTCTCCTTTTACTGTCAAGATTTTATGCCCAAATGATCTCTTTTGTATTATTTTTTTCTTCAACACTTGTAATTTGTACGGTCAAAAACTAAATTACTTTTCCTTCATAAGTTATAAATAAAAATTTAGATGATATCGGGACTGAATGGTCAAGAAAATTTATCCTCACGCTTGGATTAGAGTGCGATCTCTATTTTACTTTGGCCCTTATTTGTGTAAATAAAATATAGATGACAATGACATTAACATAATCAAGATGATTTATATGTAGAGTAGTGCTCGGGATTCTAAATTTGGGATCAGGATCCTTTCCTAAGCACTCCCTCCTATTCACTTTCCTAATCTTTTAATCTTGGTCATCTATTAATATCTTACGGCGAAAAAATAACCCCTTTACTTTTTTTAATTATGTACTGCACCAAAACTACATCATTTTGGTGCAACCCTAACATTCACTTACTCACTCATCTTATCACTCTTTTCTTTGACGACTCACATCAGTCCTCCACCATCTTATTTAATTTTTTTCCTTTTAGATGGCCAATGCAGAGGAATCAAACACACCATGATCGGTTTCTATTCAAGTTTCTTAAATCGATTAACTATCTAAGTCAACTAGGTAAGAGGATAGATGCCCTGATTCTTAATCGGGTAAATTTGTCTGACCATTTGAATCAATTGGGTAAATTGGAAGATGAAAAAAGTGGGGTATATCAGAAGAGATGAAGTTGCCAATTGACTGCTAAATCTGATAAGGCTATTGTTTGAATCAATTGGGTTGTTCATTGCAGCTTGGTAGTTAATAGCAAAGACATGAATTGAAATTGTAAACATTGATCAACAAAATTTTTCCAAGATGCAGAAGTCACCAACAAAGATTGTATACTCTGCAATCTGCTCACGTAGTTTCATGAAAAGTCCTTGACAAAATTCTCTCTTTGTGTGCACACTTAAGAAAAATGGACCAAAACGTTATAATTTTTGTGTAATATAATTTTAAAAAATAAATAGGTTATTTCTTAGCCATAGGATATTAATAGACAGTCAAAATTAAAAGATTAGGAAAGTGATTAGGAGGAAATGTTTAGGAGAGTATCCAGATCCCTAAATTTGCATCTAAATATACATGTCAGTACTTTATTGATTCATACATGGCTTATTCTAAGGATTATTAATTTTACTATAAGTAAAATACTTACATGTGTATTTGAGATCTAAATATGAGATCCCTACTAGTTTTCTTTTTCACTAAAAATAGCTATAAATTTTGCTAGTTTAATCTCTAAATGTAAAAAAGTAAAATACTTACATGTGTATTTGAGATCTAAAAATGAGATCCCTACTAGTTTTCTTTTTCACTAAAAATAACTATAAATTTTGCTAGTTTAATCTCTAAATGTAAACGTAATTATGCTCCCAAAATGTTAGGATGTCAAAACCTAATCAATTTCCTTAAAGTAAATCCAATATTAAATTTGGCGGCAGCGATTAAGAAGTAAGAACAAATAAAAAATAGGAGGTGGAGTTATTTTTCTTTGTTGCCTTCGTGTAGGACCTGGATCCTCACCTCCGGTTTCATCACTGATTACGTCCTTGAAAACAGTGGGCCTTAATTTATGGGCTTTCCAGCGCGGAAATTGCGGCCCACAACAGATTTTGTTTCTTTTTCTGTTTTTCAAATTTGTTTGAACATGTAATTCTAGTAAATCCGTTTTTGCTTAGCTGCCTTTGACATGTACTTGCATTATTATATCTCGACAAGAAAAAAAAGAAAAAAGAAAAAGTACTTGCATTGCATCATTATATATTTGTATGAATATAAAAGACAAGCCCTCAAATTTTTGTTGTTCTTGGGTCTTTGACCTCGACTATTACCAAAAAAGAAAAGAAAAAGACGAGCCCGCACAAGAACGAACAAAAGAAAAAGAAAAGTAATTGTGCGTTTTTTAACCTATATTATTGTTAATATGGGAACCTTTTAAGTTTATTGGAACTTTAAGTGATTTTCAGACTAACTGGGATAGAAAAAGATGTTGTTGGGAAACAACCAAATGTATATATAATTTCTTATATTTTCTTTAAGAGAAAGGTTTATAAGAAGTTGGGGGAGGGAATGCTTAATTATTGAAACTTCTTCAAATTCGAAGACGAGGAATATATGACAACCACACTAACCAAGTGGGTCATCATTTTTGTGACATAAACAACAATGTATCGTTGGCACACCAGCAATTTTATAATTTTCGGATGAATAAGATTGAGTGGAGGAAGATGGTGAAGAGTTTGTCCTCTCAGAGTTGGCATAGTGTGGCGGTGGTCAGTGGTTTTGCTGGTTCAATGGGGGATTAGCTTGGAATGACCGAAAAAGCTCTCGAAAAATAGGGAATATGTGTCATACTTGGTCTTTTTTTACGGAAAAGTTAAAGGGAATTGAATGATCATTTTTTACAAAAAAATTAACAGAATTGGATAGAGGTGTCACATTACAAATTTTTTTAAATTTAAGTGGCAGAATGATTTAATTTTTAATTTGAATGGTGATATGCAAACAAAATCATAATTTAGATAAGTAACTTTTAAAAAATCCTTGGTTTTATCTAATGCTTTTATGCTCAATCAAAAAGTGGATCATAAAAAGAAAGTTTTCCTCGTTCAAAAAACATAAAGCAAAGAAACATGACATACATAGAATTTGGGTTGAATGTCCAAGTCTCCTAGAACATGGTGACCAGAAAAGGATTCCCAATCCGAACTTTGTGATCTAAACGAATTTACTGTTGATGAAACTTTGTATTTAGGCAGTTTCAGTCCCATGAATCAATTTACAAATCCATAACCTTTTTTGGGATGTCCCACAAAGACTACTGGAAATTAGTTTCACACGAAGATGAAAATATTATAATGTTAGTTGGAAACACTTTTCAAGTTTGATTAGGACTCCTTAATAATGGTTTTCTGACCCTCCATATATAATTCCAATTAATTCTTGTATGTTTTAATTGGAAATTAGCAGATGCACCTTTCTGTTACAAACATTTGCAACTTACATATGTGCTTACGTCTTGATCATGGATCGAGTTCCCTCAATCCCTGGTAGGAGGAGCTCCTCCAATCCCCTCTCTCAAAATCTTCGTTTAGTCGTGTACGTAAGTTCAAGATTGAAATTGTTTATTTTTTAGATTACTTATTAAATATTATCTCTGTAAAAATTAATTTTATAGAAAATCGTTCGGTTATATAAAGGTTATTAAATGAATGAAATAAATGGGCAGTTTGTATTTAAAGAGTAGCTTCTTGACCAAACTTTCCATTTATTCCAATTGCATTTCCTATTATTTAGATATATGTATGTAGAATTTAGTAAATGACATGAATATTGCAACATATATAGCAATCAATGGATTTTAAATCCACTTGAATGCCTCAATTCCATTGCAAAGTTGAGTCGGTTTTGATGTTTTTGTTAAAATAAATTGGGTATGTTTAATATCTCAATCTTTTGAGGTTATTATTTTGTTGTAGTACATGCGCATACGATTGGTCTTGCAGGTTTATCCAAGCTGATATATGCTGCCAATTAATATCGATTAATTTCTAACAAGCGCGCCTTGCAGTTTCTAATTCTTGGTTGTGGTGTTTGTAATTGGTTTCTTACTTATTTTGTTGTGGTTTAGAGACATATATTTCAGATGCATAAGGCAATGCAATAACATTTTAAAAATGCAAAGATTTTTGTAAGATACAAGAGAGATTGCCATGTAAGATTTAATTGAGATGGTTGCATGTAGTGGGATTGTGGTGGATTTGTCTTTTTTCTTAAAATTTCAAATGTCTTAGAATGTGGAAATAACACCTATTTAGATAGAATTTAAATTCAAAATTTATGACCCTCAATATTCATAATTTTTCCGTGTAGAATTCTAAGATTTCCTTGTTAGTGAGGCCAAACAAGAGAATTAGATATTTTCATTTCTCAAATTCTAATTTTTATAATTAATATTTTTGTACCTAGCTTTTACAAAATTCTACCAAGTAATAAAAAGTGTTTTTCTATAAACGAACTTTCTTGGCGTGAGTTATAATTTGGTCTTTTTAATTCTAGTTTACTAGGATTTTCTTATTTTATGTTTCTTTAGTAGTAGTCTAATTAGAATAATTTTATTTTTGTAACTTTCTGTATTTTTTTTGTTTGGTTTATTGTTTATTCTTTAGTACTGTTATATATACCTCATAATATATATATATAAAGAATGGTGCATTAATTATTTATATCTAAAGTCTAAATTTTGATACTTGTATATCTAGATCCCACAAAAGGTTATTTCTAATAGCGAAAAGGAATAAACTAGTTGGTGTCCAGATAATGCACTTATAAGATCTTTGGTTAAGATATTTTGTTGTATTTTATTGCTTAATCAAATCTGCTTATTTGTCGTTCTCGAGCTCTTACAACATACAAGAAATATTAGGACTCTATAATGAATATCTTGGATGAGAATGAAAACAAAGACAAGAGATCGAAAGCAATCCGAGTCAATCACCAATATGTAGATGCATTGAGCCTGGCCACAATAACCAATGCTTGCTTCACCTATGTAGGACAAATTAAAAGGCCGAGCTTAAGGTTAATGAATGCCACTCTTCTTAGGAATGTTTATAATTAATGGGAACTCGAAAAATGAGTGAGATTCATGGGGACCCATATGGCCTAACAACTCATTAATTACTAATTTGAGCACCAAAAATATTTGACTAATTATACTTATACATTTTCTAACCCTTTATCTACCATTTCATCATCATATCTAATTTATCTCTAGTTTAATTTATTTCTTCTAAAGAGTAAATTTTTCTACTTTTGGGTTGAAACTTTTTAAAATAAGTTGCTTGGTAGTGTGCAGAGTTTTACCATTGACTTAAGAATTACCTATTCCATATGTCTTTTTCTACCCCAATTAGTCTGAAATTTACTTAGCGTTCATAGATTATAAAAATTCTAATTTATAAATACTACTTCACCAATAACTAATTGGTTTTATATTTACAATAATATAGGCAAAAACAAACAAATACTTTTCTTTTTTCTTTTGTTTGTCCTTGTATGGGCTTATATTCATTCAATGATGCAATTACATGTCAAAAGCAGCTAAAGAAAAAAAAAAAAACGAATTTACTAGAATTACATGTCAACCGAAATTTATTAGCCGGCAAAGAAAAAAAAAAAAAAACACAAAATCTGTTGTGGGCCGCGGTTTTCGCGAGGGAAAGCCCATATAGTAAGGCCTACTGTTTTCAAGGACAGGTGAGGGTCCACTGGTCCGGGTCTTCCACGTACCAAGAATCTTTGACAAATAAACAATCTTTTTTCTCCTATTTTTTTACTTGTTAATCGCTGGCGCCAAATTTATTATTGGATTCACTTGAAGGAAATTTATTATTTTGACATCCCAATGTACAGGGAGCATAATATATTTACGTTTACATTTAGAGTTAAAAATTGAAAATTTTTTACTCATTTTATAGGAAAAAAGGAAAATTATTAGAGATACATATATATAAACCATTTTGATTATGTGAATGTCATCTTTAAAAAGAGTCGAAATTTTACACTGCCATTCTCGCCCACTGTATTATAATAATTAATGAATGTGAAGAAGAGCAGAGCACCTTCGAAGAAAATTGCTTGGATTTGGCTTGGTCAACCCACTTTCATGTGGACATATTTTAATCCCAGTACAAGATACATACATGCATGTAAATATGACCTCATTATCACAAAATCGAAGGCTTATAAATGCAGAGGAATTAAGTTAATTAATTCAACGCATCATGCATGCATGGAATACCCTCGCAGAGGGAAGCAAGCAAAGGCTCGGCTTTGGCTTGGGACTTTTGACACAGCTGAGGAGGCTGCTGCTTTCAACGTACATGAGGGGTCATCTTGCCATTATCAACTTTCCCAATGAGTACTATGCTCGAGTCATGGGGTCTTCTCCTCATTCTCCTAGATCCTCATCATTATCTTCATCATCATCATCATCACCATTCTCTTTTTCTTCTTAGAATTGATCATATTCATCTGCTGGACAAGGAACCCAAAGTGTTTGAGTTTGACTGTTTTTGATGATGTTGGACGACCTATTCTTGTAACACAAGAGGACAGAAATAAAAAAAGAAAGTGCAAATGTGTGCAAGTGAGTTCTGTAACTTTTTTTTTTTGTTTTCTCTCTTGATATTTGATATTCTCTGATGTTTAGTGAGTTGAACCCGTTTCCCTTTATATTCTTAATGTCTCTAAACATAATATGGTCGATATAATGACAATTTAGTCTAGTGGATGACGTACACTAGTTTGATCTCCTTTAATTTGTTTTTTGTTGGAAGAGATTCTAAATTCAAATATCATAGAAAAAAACATAATATGACTAGAATCAACCATGTATGATACATAAATGTGTATAGATAAAGTGTATAGTAGATTAGAAAATCCGATATTAGAAATGTATGAGGTCAAAAGTGTGGTGGGTTAGAAAATCCCACATCAATATATATATACTAGTAGGAATTGTAGAAGAATCCTACATAAAATAGCTGTTTTATTTCATGTAACATAATGCATTTTTTTTTTGGTCTGAACATAATTTATTTTAACGTGTCCTCGATCAGTAATAACTTTAATAGAAAACTATATATTAATCCCTCCATAAGTTTAAGTTTAAATTAATACCTGATGTAAGATTAAAAATTGAATTTAATCCTTTGACTACTCTATGTCCATGTCAGCGTACATATTCCACATCAGATTTTTATTTTTGAATAATATTTTTGATTTCCTTCTCCCTATAATACCTTTGTGATAATTACTTTTATTGTCATAATTGATTTCATTCAAAATTCAAAATGAATTTACATTTATTTGGTTGGATATATTTAAGGGCCTAATTATAGGATGTTTGTCTTTTAGATTGTAAACTGATTGTTTTTCTCTTTCTAATATAAGTCCAGATTTTAATACACCATTTTCAAATATATTTAATTGACCTTGATATTATTTACATACACAACCTTAGCTCCTACAAAATCAACCAAGCCCATAATTAATTATCCAAATTCAGTATCCTAAATTTTCTTAAAAGATTTCAAACTTGAAATTCAACATGATAATCTTGGTTTAAAGAGAAAGGAGGGAGAATGCTTTGGATTCATGGGTAAGGTGAAAATGGCAGCCAAGAGTTTTATATTGGAGTAAGGTGCTTAACAAGGGGTGAGAAGCTTGATCGGATTAGTTGCGGTGCCTATGTAGGTATTTTAATTGTGTTTTTTGTGTAGGTATTTTAATTGGGTTTATTGTTATACAAGTACCCTAGTATATGTACGCTAAATGGGCACAGTAGTGTAGGTACACTAATATACAGTATAGGTATGCTAAAAAGTACACTAGTATATGTATTTTATTTAGGTATGTTCTTTAAATACTTTATTTTAAGCATTTTTTTAAGTACATTCCTTATATTTTATTTTTACTTTATTTATTTTCTCGTTTTATGCATAATAATTCTTAATCTTGATAATTAATTTTGCTTTTGGTAACTTTGCTTTTTTAGGTATAATTATTTTGCATCATTATAGGAGTCAAGACAAATCAATCCAAAATTGGCTCTTGCAAATGAGGAATATACAAAATTTAAATACTTAATCACAAGGGTATTTTGAGAACAAATAAAATAATTAAAATAATAAAAAATAAATAAATATGAGCTATAATATAAATGCTGATGTGGAAATAGTAAAAGGACTGAAATCAATTTCTAATCTTACATTAAATCTTATTTAATTTTTAATCTTATTGAAGGATTAAAATCTAAAAGCCTCTAACTTTAATATGACATAAATTAGACAAACAGAGTTTAAGGTTACAGTTTATTTGCTTAACAGTGTTGTTGAAGGGCGAGTTTGAGGAGTGTAGCATACACACGTGCAGTTGGTGTCAAGATAATGCACTTAGAGGCGGCGATAAGATCCGTAATTGTTGATGATACATTACCTAATTCAGTTTAATTGAATTGGTATATATGGTTTCGCAATCGACTGCAACAATTTTTCATTTTTTTAATTGTCTAATCAAATGGAGCTCGACTGGTGACTGTTTTGGATGAGAATCAACAAAAAACAAGAGAAAGCATGCAGATAGTCCCAGTCAATCACCAAAATGTAGATGCATTGAGCCTGGCCACAATAACCAGGGCTTAATTGCTACATCTTAATTTGTAAGACAACAAAAAAGGCCAAGTTAAGGTTATCGAATATATGGCATCTTTCCTAGGCATGTATATAATGTGAACTGAAAAAAGGGTTAATAGGTAAACGAGTGAGCTAGCAAGCTAGTTTGCTATATATGCTATAAATGAGAGTGAGATTCAAAGGGACCCATATAGCCTAACAACTCATTAGTTCTTTGAGCACCAATATTTGACTAATTCATTAAGGTTTAAGATTAATTTAACTTGAAAATACATTCTGTAATCAATAACTTTGCCACCTAGCTTTTACACGTACATGCAACAATCCCCTTTTTTTGTGTGTGCCCATGACACGTACAACTATCCTTGCCTAAATGAACTTTGTTTAGATTCATGTACTAGCTACTTATATTAATTACATTTTCTGTACAGTACAGATTCATGTACCAATTACATCTTCTGTACACTTGTACAGAAATGGCCAAACCCTTTATCTAGCATTTCATGATGATATCTAATTTATCTCTAGTTTATATATTTCTTCTAACTAGTTATAAATATTCTCACTAGACAGGTTGAGTACTGTAAATAATGATTGTTAATTAAGTTTTATCATGTAAATTAGATTGTTACTTCGAGGGATCGGACTTATACATTACCATGAAAAATCAATTTTAATGAAAAAATTACATCCTTTGATATCCCATTAATGTTGGATATATATATACTAGACTATTAGCATGTGCTCTGCACATATCAATTAAATTTTATATTGTATATTTTTTATATTTTTATTGTTTAATATATTATTACCACCCTTTCCACCATTTAAGGGAGTGTGATGTTTTTTATTATTTTATTTTATTTTAATTTTTACATTTTATAATTATATCTTTATTTATTAGGTTGAAGAAAGAATATTTATGGCAAATCATTCTCTTGCCATTATAATATTAAAGATTAAGAATTAAAGATATATAACAGTTCTACTATATTTTATCTAATACCAATCATTCATAGCTTAACCAACTAATTCAAACACAGGGTAAAAACGTAATAGTCCCAACTTACAGGTAGTGGATTACTTAATTTATATACATATACATATTATTGTGTCACATTTTCTATATAAAGTTAATTAATTTAACAATCGTAACTTCTACCGAACCATAAAACTACAATGAATTGAAATTCGCCTAATTGGCCAAGAAAAAAACTCCTCCTAGATTGAACCCTCCCTTCCCCTGTAATAAAAAAAAAAACAAAAAACAAAAAACTGCAAAGGTTCTTACACTTCGTGTAAAAGTGTGAGAATGCAAGAGAGGCATTATTCAAGCAACAAAATTTAGAGAGTTCAACATCCACACGATCGTATCAAGTGTAGCAATCTGCCAATCTTTTAAAAGATCACTATATAATTAATACACTTCAAATTAATTATATATAGGACTGATCGAGGAAGCCAAATAATTGATGTGATATATCCATAAATTATATATTTTCAATATTTGTTATCCAATATTTCACACACCATTGATAGATATATATAATGACATTCAATTTTTGACACAAGTTTTAATACAATATTTCAATGGGCCCACTCTATATAAGATTTTAGGAATAATTAGAAATAGGTCCAATTTTGAAGGGTCATTCGGACTAAAACCTTTAAAAATTTAAATTAAGACTTAAATCCAATTGAGGTCCAAACAATAGACTTTTTTAAATTTTGACTCATATTATCTCTTAAAATTAAGATAATTAATATGAATTAATTTTAAAAATTATGAAAGATAATATCTGTTCAGACATTTTTAATTAAAACATTCAATATTATCTAGTTTCCTATTTTTTAATTTGAAATAATAAATGATAATATCCGTTTATATTATATAATAAAAAAATATATTAACTCATAAAAAATAATCAAACAAGTAAAAGAAATATATATAGGTACATTTCAATTGTACCAATATCTGAGTTGGCGTGTGTGTATATATATATATTCGAGTTACTTCGTTTCCTGAGTTTTGAGGGTAAATCCCATATGGTGTGTATATATATATATATATTTGAGCTACTTCCTTTCCTGAGTTTTGAGGGTAAATCTCATCTTTTCACCACATCCCCTCTCCTAGGGTATAGAATGGGTTCGATAGAGGCGTTATGTTAGGGTTTAGCTCTAGGATTTTGGGCGGAGCCCAAAATCCTGGAGCTAAACCATAACATAAAAGCCGACAAACCGGAGCCGATCGATTGATTGGTACAATTGAAATGTATCTGCAAATCAGAATCAATCGTTCGTTTGACACAGTTAAATCCCATAATTAATTATAGGATAATATGATAATATTAATTAGAATATATAATATAATATTATAATATTAAGGTAATATACAATTATAATAATATTATAATAAATACTAGGATAATATTAAGATTTGCATATCATTAATTTTAGGATAATATTACATATTTTTTAAATTTAAAACATCTGTATAATATTTTTGGACCTTAGTTAAAAATAAAAAAGTATTAAAGTATTAGTCTGAGAGAGGAGAAAAAATTGGACCGGCCTATAAATCACCCTTTTTAAAAAGCCTGGAGTTAAAGATGCAAAACCCATTCAAAGATCTCCATTTTTTATTTTGGGATACTAGGGTTGGGTCGGTTTGACCGAAAAACCAAGAACCGCTCCGAAACCGATCCTACCGATACTGGAGGAACTGGAATTGAGACAACAATAACCAACCAAACTAGGATGTCAGTTACGGTCTCAGTTAGACCTGGCAAAAGTGTACACGACCCGTTAACTCGACACGAAACGACACGAAAATTTACCGGTTTGGGTTTGAAATTTTCAGACCCGATTGATATCAGTGTCCACCCGTTAACGACCCGTTAAAAAAAAGGTTCGGGTCGGGTCAATTCACGGGTGAAACGGGTGACCCGTTAAGACCCGTTACTGTTTAAGGACATTTTTGTAATTTTAATTATAAAGAAACCCTAGCAAGTAGCAAACCCTTATGTAGTCTATATTGTCTGATTTCCTGTTCTATCAGCCCCCTCCAAGTCCTCGTCTCCTCTTTCTCTCTATTCTCTATTTCTCTGATTCCTCAAACTATTTGAATTTGGGGTTGCTTAAAGCCTTAAACTATTTTGGATTCTTTCAAAGAAAAACATTTTGAATTTATTTGGGGCTGTAAAGCAGTCTGTAGGGCTATAATGAATTGCTAGATGCTTTTTAATTTTTTGTTTAATGAAATTGTGTTAAAATTATTATATTAGAATTAATTTTTAAAAAAAATTAAATTTTTTCCGAGTTAACGGGTCGTGTCGGATATACCCGTTAATTTTTCGGGTTGTGTACGGGTTGGAGTTTTCATAACCCGCATGTTATCGTTTCGGGTTGTGTCAACCCGTTAATATTAACGGGTCGTGTCGGGTTTGACCCAAATTCGTTTCACCCGACCCGTTTGCCAGGTCTAATTGGAGCTGACAATGCACAATTGCACACGTACAACAAATCAAATCAAGTAAGTTAATGTTTCAGCCCAAAAAAATAACAAGCTAATACCAATTTATTTATTTTTCATGGTGGGATGCCCACTTATCTATAGGGGGTATATATATATATTTTTTTTTTTTCCAAAAACTTAGGGGTTGCTTTAGCCCCCCTAGCCATATAAGTGGATCGGACCCTGATTGGATGACTGTCACC
>QANT01008759.1:0-29948 GCA_003254885.1 Purshia tridentata
TTTTGGGCGACGAACAATTTCGTCGCTTAAACCCATATTCGGCGACGGAAGTAAGTAATCGTCTCCTTAGATGATTTTGGGCTACGAAATTTTGTCGTCGCCTAAATGTAAAGCGAGAATGGAATTTTGGGCGATGGCAATATATATTCGTTGCCCAAACTTCTTAGGGTGACGAAAAATTTCGGGCAACAACAAGTATTTCGTTGCCCCAGATACCTTTGGGAGATGACATCACATCATTCGTCGCCCAAAATTTGTGACAAACTACCACATTTGCGATGGATATAGGCGACGGTCTAAAGACTTGGGCGACGAAATAAACAGTTTCGTCGCCACACTACAAGAAAAATGAGTAATAGGGGCACTGGAGTAGGGGCGGTTTAGGAGAAGTGCCTCAAATTTTATAAAAGTAGAGGCGTAATTTGGAAACCGCCCCTATGTTTATAAAAAAAAGAAATTGCGACAAAAACAAAGCGCCTCTACCCATATTAGGGACAGAAAAGAAGTGCCTCTAACATTTTAGTAAGAAATGCAAAGAAAATTTTATACCATTTAAAATAACCACACTTAGATTTCTGCCTCTATATTTTTCCACACTTTGTTATTAATATTAGAGGCTTATTTTTATCTGCCCCTATTTTTTTAAAATAGTGACACTTAAAAATTGCCCCTATATTTTTTTTTAAAAAATAAAACTAATGAAAATAAACACCTCTACTTATATTTGTAACATAAAAGAAACGCCCCTAGAATTTTAACAAAAGGCGGCAATCGGTTGGCGCCTAAATATTTTACATATAAATATAGCAACACATATCAATCTGCCTCCTAATATTTTCTAAATTATTTTATTATATATTAAGGACGTTTTTTATTTGCCTCTATTCTTTTTTTCAATTAATATAGTCAAATATTTTGCTTCCCTCCCAAATTAGGACATCTTTTTTTCCCTAAACCCTTACACGCCTTTGGCCAAAAAACAAAACCCAGCCACTTCCATCTCTTCCGTCCCTTTTGATACACACCCTGCCCAAATCAATTCGATCAGCTACTGAGTCTTGTTCCTTTCTTTTTTGTTTTTGCCTTTGAATTGAGAAGCTTTGGAAAAGAATCTGCACAGAGGTAGTCACAGAGATCAATCTCCTTGCTGCCAATTGGAAGTATCTTTTTGCCAGTCTTGTTTGTTAGGTACCCTTCTTCGATTTTTTCCCATATTAATTAAAGATCGGGATTAAGAATTAATCATTGTTTCAGATTTTCTTATCCAACATAAGTTCACATATTATATATATATATATAATTATATAATATTTAATTGATCTTGGATGCGGCTTGCGGTGCACCACCATGCGGGTGAGTTCATATTACATATTATATTATTAATATTTTGATGTGGTTTGTTTGGAAGGCACCAAAGTGCGTTGAAATCTAATGCACCATGTGATGTGTTCTGGAAAAGAATCTGCGCAGAGGTAGTCACAGAGATCAATCTCCTTGCTGCCAATTGGAAGTATCTTCTTGTCAGTCTTGTTTGTCAGGTACCCTTCTTCCTTTTTTTCCCATATAAATTAAAACAGTTCTCGAAATTTTCAATTCAATCACTCTTTCTTTTTAACTAGGCTTTTTTGGTAGCAAGATGAACCTGCGATGCATCTTTTGGGAGTCAAATGCTTATGCATATACCAAATTAACTATTTTTTTTTTTGACAAGTATTGACATCTATTGGTGTGTGGTGTTCATTAAATTAACAAAAGCACTTTTGACGTGACTTGTTTGTAACAAAATTCTAAATTCTTTTTTTTGGTAAAGAACAATATTTTATATTCTAACCCCCATTGACATAGCTCCTAGGGTAGTCCTGTCTAGTTGACAGAGAAAAGCATCAGTCATGGAGTACCATTGATTTTCATGTTTATCATAAAACGTAAGTCAGTACTGTATTGCATAGAAAGGATAAGAATTCATACATGTTTCTCATAGTGTCTGAAATCTGATTACATTGTCATGATATTGGATAAATAATACCACTGACTCTATACCTTATACATTGCTTCTCAATTTCTTTGGATTATTACATTGTATTCCACCTAGCTTCCTAGTCTCAATTACTATTGCTGTGAGATAGCTTCTTAACCAATTATCATGTGGTATAGATTAATTTTTATTTGTATTTGAAGTTGTTTCTCTTTTGGTGATTTGCAAAATGTTTTAATTATGTCTATGTACATTGTAAAAAGATAACTAAGAAGGTCTTTATTAATTGGGCAGGGTTCTAAACTTGCCAGGCAAACTCCTTCAAAGAGTGTACTTGAAGTCCTCTTTATCAATTGTAAGTCATCTAGCTTATTATACTAAAACTATTTCGCATATTGCTTTTTTCATTAAGTCTTTGTGCCCCTTTTGTGCTAATTTATTTTTTGGTATGACTTAGTGATAGTGGTTTATTAAGTATTTGTACATTGTTGTACACACTAGCTTGATTAACTATATTGTCTATTATATTAAAAAGATAATTTCTAATTGTTTAAATTTAATTTATAAATTTTATATATCAACGTCTCCCCACTATTATAAATAAGATATCAATTACTGTCAACTACATTGTCAATTACTGTTTATTTTTTGGTATGATTTGGTGATAGTGGTTTATTAAGTGTTTGAACATTGTTATGCACACTAGCTTGATTAACTACATTGTCTATTATATTAAAAAGATAATTTCTAATTGTTTAAATTTAATTTATATATTCTATATATGAACGTCTCCCCACCATTACAAATAAGATGTCAATTAATTTTTTTAAGTTAACATTATATTAACTATAATATGTACTAGTAATGATTATTAATTATTTTGTTACATTTGTTCTCATGAGTGAATTATTATATTTTTATAGAATTATGGATAAGAGTTNATAGCATTATGGATAAGAGTTGGGTAAATTTGGATTGAAGGACAACAGAATTTAAGAATAAGTTACGTTCATTTCTAGATGCTGCTTTTGCCTATGCTGCTCCTAGTGAAAAGATATGTTGTCCTTGCCCAAAGTGTTATAACCGCTATTGTGAGAGCCCAACAACTGTTGAGGGTCATCTTATTGTGAGAGGAATGTATTACAAGTATAAGAATGCTATTTGGAGACATCATAGGGAACAATATAGTAATGAACCTTTACTTGAAGAGCAAATGGACAATGAAAGCCATGATGTGATGGATGACATGCATGATTTTCATAATGAAACTTTTGTTCAACCGATGATCGGAGAAAATGTTGGGTCATTGAGAGAACCACCCATCTTTGACGGCCGAACACCTGAGGCTGAAAGATTTTATAAATTACTTGAAGAAGCAGAAAAGGAGTTGTACCCTGGGTGTAAAAAGTTTAAATGTTTAGAAGTCATCGTCAGATTGTACCAAATAAAAGTCTTGGGAGGTTGGAGTGATAATTCTTTCTTTATGCTGTGGGATTTTATAAAACAGACTTATCCTGAGGGGGAAAGTTTGCCAAAGTCTTTTTATCATGCTAAAAAGCTTATCACTGCATTGGGGTTGGCTTACGAGAAAATCGATGCATGTCCTAACGATTGCATGTTATTTTGGAAAGACACATCAAATTTAAATGAGTGTTCCCATTGTGGTGCCTCAAGATATAAAGCTCGTGCTGACGAGGATACTTTTAGTAAGAAAGTCCCAGTTAAGGTTCTTCGTTATTTTCCATTAATACCAAGATTGCAGAGGCTTTATATGTCAAAGAATACTGCTAAACACATGACATGGCATGCAACTGAACATGTCAACGATGGATTCATGAGGCATCCAGCCGATTCTCCAGCTTGGAAGCATTTAGATAGTCTGTATCCTAACTTTGGGTCAGAGATTCGTAATGTACGCTTGGGGCTTGCGAGCGATGGGTTTAATCCGTTTGGTAACATGAGCAATGCCCATAGTACTTGGCCTGTGGTACTTTCTGTCTATAATTTACCTCCATGGTTGTGCATGAAGCAACCATATATGTTTCTCTCTCTACTAATTCCTGGGCCTAAAGGGCGAGGAAATGATATCGATATATTTCTAAGACCCTTAGTTGATGAGTTGAATCAATTATGGGATACCGGTGTTAACACTTATGATGTGTTTACTAATCAAACTTTCACAATGAAGGCTGCTATGTTGTGGACTATTAATGACTTTCCTGCTTATGCCATGCTCTCGGGATGGAGTATGAAGGGTTATAAAGCATGCCCCCATTGTAATACGGGTACTGACTCATTGTACCTGCCACATAGTAATAAGGTTTGTTATTTGGGTCATCGAAGGTTCCTTCCTATTGGTCATAGATTTCGTAGTCAACGAGCTGAATCTAACGGCATGTCGGAGCCTTGGGGTGCACCGATTGCATTGACAGGCTCTCAATGTTTAGCACAGATGGCCAATTTAACATTCACATTTGGAAAAAAAATCATTGGTGGCGAAAGACAAAGAAAAAAAAGAAGAACTTCTGAAGAGGTTAGAAGGGAAAGAGAATCTGGTGCTAGCTTATGGAAAAAAAGAAGTATTTTTTTCACATTGCCTTATTGGCAACATCTTTTGATACGTCATAATTTAGATGTTATGCATATCGAGAAAAATATATGTGATAATATTGTGGGAACATTGTTAAGGATTGATAAGAAGGCAAAAGATGGTCTTGCTGCTTGTGGTGATCTAGAAGTGTTGAATATAAGGCATGCTCTCCACCCAATTCGAGAAGGAGGTAAAACATATAATCCCCCTGCAATATTTACAATGAGCAAAGAAGAAAAGACCAAATTTTGCAAAGTGTTGTCTCAGGTGCGTGTTCCTGATGGGTATATAGGAAATATTGGTCGTTGTGTTAATGTGATTGACAGGAAGATATATGGATTGCAAAGCCATGATTGTCATGTTATAATGAAACATTTGCTTCCTCTTGCAATACGTGGAGTTTTACCAAAATCTGTTGTTCTAGTTCTGCTCGAGCTTAGTTCAATCTTCAGACGATTGTGTAGTAAAAAGGAATTAGAAGAATCATTTAAGGAACTGACACCCTGGATTGTGATATTATTATGTCAAATGGAGAAAATCTTTCCTCCTGCATATTTTGATGTAATGGTACACTTACCCATTCATTTAGCATATGAGGCTTCCATTGCTAGACCTGTTCAATATCGATGGATGTATCCAATTGAAAGGCAATCTATCATTTTCATAATATTCATAGTTTTAATATATCCAGTTAAACCTCTATATTTACTTGTTTATTGGACACTTCTTAGGTATTTACAAACTTTAAAGAGATATGTTCGAAACAAGAATTATGCTGAAGGAAGCATTGCTATGGGATATCTTATTGATGAGGGTTTGTAATTTTGCTCAATTTACTTAAAGGATGTAGAGACTCGGCGTAATCGAGTAAGTCAGAATGCTGATGTTAGTGGTCGGAATGTTCTTGGGGGATTATCAGTTTTTGCATCCTTAGGTTATTCTATGGGTAAGGGTGTTATGATACAACTTCAAGAAAATATATGGGATGAATGTCACCGATATGTGCTGTACAATTGTTCAGAAGTGGACGAATTTTTAAAGTAAAACATTTGAACCTAAAATATTATTGATTACATGAAAATATAAAATAATTTTATTATGATAATTTCTTCCACTTTTGCAGAAAACATATGAGGGAATTAAAATCAAAGAATCGTCGTATGCCTGAACGTCAACTACTAGAAATAAGAAAGAAATAATTTCCTTCTTGGTTTAAGAAACACGTAAGCAAATAATTTTATATTGTAATTCCTTCTAAATTCAATATCTCATATATAGTATTATTTATTCTATTTTTTTCCTGCTTAGGTGAATGCTTTGTATGCCGTACATGATCTTTCGATATCAGAAGATTTGTATTGGTTAGTTAATGATCCCAGAAGGGTTGCGATACGATATAAGAAGCACATTGTTAATGGGTGTAGGTTCTGAGTAAAGCCCATTGATGATAAGAAAAAAAATCAAAATTGCGGTACACCCAGTGTTTCAAGTGCAAGGGATACCAATTCAATCCTTGGTGATGTTGAATATTATGGGGTTCTTAAGGATATTTATGAAATAGATTATGGAGGACCTATAGAAACCGATGATGATCGTCGTAAAGTAGTTCTATTTGAGTGCGATTAGGTCTCCAAAGCCGGGAAGAAAGTGGACCAATTTGGTTTTACCTTGGTTAATTTTAACCATTTGTTTAGAACAAATGAGAGATTCATATTGTCATCCCAAGCAATCCAGGTATTTTATGTTGCAGATCCAAATGATACAAACTGGTCTATTGCGGTGAAAGTTCAACCTAGAGATTATTTTGATGTGCTTGTGGATAGTCAAGCTTCTGCACATTTGGATGGTCCCATAAATTCTGATGATTCATATGGTATGCCTATTTTGGATGATAAACTATTAGACAATGAGCAAGTGCAATTTCGAAAAGATGTGGATGGGACTAGTTTTAACCAACAATTACCTATGCCTAATGAGATTAGAAATGTTGTACTTAATGAGGATAATCTAGCTATTGAAGATGAGAATAATGATAATGAACTTTGATGTTATATTTGATTAATATATTAGTTATATATTTATTTATTTGAAGCCTTTGTTCAATTGTATTGTGCTTCATGTATTGCATGCTTGATTGACTTTGTAATGGGCACTACTTAGATTAGCAATAACGATTCTGATGATGAGACTCAACCGCCTAGTGATTATGAGTCTAATCGGAATATTGAGATAGAAGACAATGAAACAGGTAATTAATTAGTGAATTCTTTATGTTTTTTTATCCTTAAAGATATTTATGTTTTAATTACGCAAACAAATTATATGCATCTCAATGCAGGACGTGGACACAATAAAGATGAGTGGGGTTTATATCATAAGGAAAAGTTAGAATTTACAGAGTCCGGTCAATGTGTTGTCCCAAAAGATGCCAAATTCTCAAGGTTCTTAGGTTCCCGGGCTAGAGATGGAGGACAGCTTCCTTTGGATATCACAAATTGGCATTTAATGCCTCGAGAAAATAAGGATCGAGTGTGGGAACTTATAAGTGTATGGATACTCTTCTAATTTGACTTCCAATTTTTTCATGTAGGATTCAATTTTTTTTTCCCTAATAAATCCATTATTATCGTTCCTGTAGGCAACCATAGATTGGCGTGATGAAGATTTAGCTCGCATTCATTTCATGAAGGATGTAGTAATGAAGAGGGTAGGGCATATACGGAAGAATTACAAGGCTAAATTGAAAGCTTTGTATTACATCCCTGATATTGAGGATCCAGATTATTTTAAAAGTGGGGAAAAACGTGTACTACAACACCAATGGGTGAATATGGTGAAACATTGGGACAAGGACAAGACTAGGGTAAGCGTTAGTCTTATTTCTTAAAATTATTATTATTTTATAGGTACTACTTAGTAATGTTTGTTATTTTGTATAGGAAAAATGTGAAAAGAATGCTAGAAGTTGTGGGGGTTTAAATATGAGTCATACTGGTGGCACAATGACCTTTGTTCGACATCATGCTAATTTTGTAAGTTTTGAATTGAATCTAGATTGGAAAACATTATATATTCAATTCTGTAAAGTGAAAAATGAAGAATGACTTTTGAGAAATTTAAATATTATGTTATAATTATGCATCCTAATAGGAGAAAGAATATGGTCATCCCCCTAATGAGATGGAATTCTTTGAATATACTCATCGACGCCGACACGAAGATGGTCGCCCTTTTATTGATAGTGTCTTTGAGCAATTGCATGTAAGTTTGACAAATTTTTAATAACCTTTAAACCATTTGTAAATATTTATGTATATGATAATATATTAATAAACTTCAATTTATATTTTATAGGAGAAGATGAACCAAGAATTGCAAGAATTGGCTGGTGATGAAGAATCGACACTAGATGTTGATGGTAAAATTCTCGTTTGGCCTAATTTTAACAAACAACAATGAATCAATCAGCTAAAGCCTTCCACTCGACCGTCGCTCCTCCTTCCAAGTTTTTCCTCTCGAATTGTTGAAATTTTCCCCGGGGGTGTACCTGCAATGACACTCCGATGCCAAAATGAGTAAAAATTCAGTGTACTTTTCAGTGTTTTCTTTTTCCTTAATTTTCCCTCCCCTTTTGCATGGAGGTACGTTCCCTTTTATAGAAAAAATAATTTTTCCGTTACTTCCTACCTTCACGCTTTTTCTTCCCGTTGTACTTCTTTAATGTTTTTGATCGTTGGTGCCTTCATTTTAGTGTGTGAGCAATTAAAATAGGGATAACGGGCCGTTTATTTAATGGTGTTCCCGTTTTCTTTTGGACCCCAGCCTCTTTTGGCCTTTTGGGCTTTGTTTCTTATTTTGACCCTTCTTTGGGCCGGGCCTGGTTGTGTCTCGGTCTTGGGCTCGAGCCTAGATAATTCCGTCGCCCACAATGCCCCCTTTTTTCCCTCTACTTAACACGCATTAAACCCTGGTTGGTAGAGGGGAAAAATGACGGTGTAAATCAAAAAGGTGTCTTTTGGTTGTTTTGAGACACGTCTTTTCGACCTCTGATCTTCTTGAACCCCTAGGCTTCCCCAGCCACTCATTCTCTAATTTTTCTGTTTATATAAGCTTTATCCCTCTTCTTTGTAACCTACGATCTCCCAGTTTCCACAGAGCCTCTTAAGAACAAAACCCTCCTGAGACCTTGCATCTTTCTGCCACTCGCCCAAGGGTCTTCGGTGATTCCTAGCTTGCTCTCCTCCCTCATTCCCGTGTAAGTTTTTCTTTTTCTTTTTTTCTATGGGTAAACTAACCCAATTGGTTTATTTCTGGGAACCTTCTATATAGCAACTTAAGAAAATAGTTAGGGATAACGAAATACCTCCCACTGTTAAAGTTCAATCCCTTCCAGAAAATTGTAGTGTAACGACCGGGGAGGGTATTCCAGAGGGATCGCTAGTGATTTCGGCCGATTCCCTACAGTATATCAGATTCCCCCTTCATCCTCTTTTTCATGTCATCTTTAACAAAATGGGTGTTCATCCTCTTCAGTTGAATCCCAGTTGCTTCCAACTAATTTCCGCTCTTTTGAGTTTTGGGCTTTCTGTGGAGGCGGCCTTCAAGTTCGTAGACTTCTTTTTCTGTTACAAGTGGAGTAAGGTAAACGAACTTGATGGGTCATGCACTTTCTATTTTACTCCCAAAGCCGATGCCCCCAAACTTTTTCATGATCAACCCACTTCACATTGTGGGTGGAAAGGTAGGCCGGTGATGTTGATCGGCGAGTGGGTTACCCCCGAACTCAGCAATGTGCCACTCCAAACTCGTTTTTCTCACTCTCCTGGTATTCCTCACTTTGATGAATATCGTCACATCGCAATTGATGTCGTTTGCCAACGTTTGTCGATCACTAACATTCTTCGTTTTCTTTTTCCAGATAAATCTTGCTTTATGGAGGCGAGACTAGTTCACGATAGATTATTAGCCCTTAAGGCTTATTTCGAACTTGGGAATCCGAAACACAGCATTGGTTGGTTCTCCACACCTCAAATTCTTCACCGGATCAGTTCCCAACACCAATCTATCATATACACGCCTTTTTCCGAGGAGAAACGGTCTGGCTTCGAGGGTTACGCTCCCTGAGACTTCGTTGGTGGTTTAATTTTGCGTTCCGAGGACTTAGCATTGACAGAAGACGGTCGGAAGAGGATCGAGCAGCTAAGAGCAAGATTCAAAACTCAAGTTGAAGTTCTTTCAGTCGACTCTGAAGAGACTGCTTCTAATACCGAGGAAATCAACATGCAGAGAAGAAAACTCAAGCTTGCGAAGGACCCAACTCTCGAGAAGAAAAGAAAGAAGAATGATCGCAAAGCCCCTTCGAAAACCAAGGTGATGAAGGTTGGTTCGACTGCCGATGAGGGACCTGTGCTCGATGCCCCGCTCCTTCGACAGCTGCGGCCATCGAAACTTCTTCTTCGATGGGAGGTACTCGAAGTCCACCTCCATTCCCCGCTTCTTCACCTCCTCGAATTCTAAGTTCGAGTGTTCGTCCACGACGAGAGCACTGCGATCGCGATCACAAGGAGTTGCGTGTTTCCTTGGGATGCTACTGGGGTCTACCAATTGAATGATGGGGCTCTCATTACTGCCACCCACGTAGCCAGCTATACGGTAATTAATTTGTCGTCAAGTCTCTTTTTTTCTTTATTTATTTATTTTTTATCTTTAGAAGGTGAACATGTTGAACGTGAACCTGACTAGTCGTCTGCTAGCAGTGAAGCAGGAGTTTCGATAAGAAAAAGAGAAAGGGGATGCTGCTAAGAAGAAGTTTGCTGATGCCGAGGTGCTGCTTTCTCAAGTTAAGAGAGAATTGGCAGAGGCAAACGCTGGGCGATGCTGGGTCGAAGAGGACAGAGATCTTCATGCGGAAAATTTTGAAGGAGCGTAGAAAGAGCTTGAGAGCTCTAGGGCTCGGGTGGCTGAACTTGAGAAGGAGCTTGCGATCCA
This sequence comes from Purshia tridentata, assembly GCA_003254885.1. Lineage (NCBI taxonomy): Eukaryota > Viridiplantae > Streptophyta > Magnoliopsida > Rosales > Rosaceae > Purshia > Purshia tridentata. The sequence goes on from QANT01008759.1 coordinate 10,554, forward strand.
GAAAGCTGAGCGCCAGGCTGAGTTCGATGACTGCCAGACTTTGATTGGCATCGATCGAGCTCAATTTTTCAGGCTTGGATGGGTTCAGAGGGCCGAACTTGAAGATGGTCGCTTGTACGAGGGTCTAGAAGCCGTGGATGCTCTTTAGAAGATCACCGAGCCCTATGATTACCTCCTTGGGATGTGCCCTAGCGATCGAGCCCCTGCTTCGAGTCCTTCTTCTGATGAAGAGGTTTTTGAAGATCCACTTCAGGAAGATCTTCCTTCTGCCCCCAATGCTGATGCTTCGATGGTCGATGATTCTGATCCTTCGACCGAGCAATAGTTTTTTTTTTTTACCTTGTTTTACTCTGTAATGAACTTCTGAAATCCATCTTTCTAATGGTTGTAACTTGAGTAACCAACATCAGCTCTACTTTTAACTATTCTTTCAAATTTTAAATTTTCGTTTTGTCTTTAATTTGGCTGTTTTCAAATTCAAATTTCACTTACTGGTATTAAATCCACAAAGAGTAATGTAATATCCTTAAAATATTAGCAGCCTTAACTTTGTAGCATAAAATTCGCATTCTAGGAAACCATTCTAAGTATAAATACCTGTTCTCTGTCACCTTTGAGTGCATGAAAGTTGTGCTTACTATGAGTACTTTGAAATAACTATGGGCAAAGAGCGTAAGATCAAGCTTCACCTTGAGCTCCGTGCAAGTAAGAAGAGAAAGCCAGTTGCTTCGCCTGGAATTTCTGTTTCTTTGAGCTCTTCAGGTTCATTGGATTCAAAGGCTACTGATTTCTCCACGAAGTCACGTTCTCGCTCGACGGCGGATGCAATGAGGCACAAGAATGACATCTCCAAACCTTTGTCCCCAACACACAAATCTGACAACCCTGATGCCATTCGATCGACCCGATCACCTTCTTTTTCGAGCTGACGTCATGACTTTGAGGCTGGACCTTCGAGGAGAAGTGCTAATTCAGTTCACTCCTCAAGAATCCTCCTTGAATTGTGTATCCGTGAAGCGCGTTTTGATTTGACTGTAGCTTGTCGGGAAGTGGATCATCTGAAACAACTCCTTCATGAGGCGCGTTGTTTCACTAGTTCAGCACATTCTACGGGCTTCTAGGATGGTTTCACCCAGGGATGTGACTACTTTAAATCAAAAGCTCGTGCAGTTTTTCCCAATCTGGATTGGGAAAGTCTGAGCGAAGAGCTTGTCATTCCATGAAGGGCTCCTTCTTAAGTTCATCTCTTGGTGTGATTTCAACTTGTGTGTGTTCCTTCTGTAATCTGTTTTCTTGTTTTTCCTCATTCTAATAAAAGATGAGCTATTAAATACTTTTTTCTTGCATATGTCATGTACGTTTGGTGTTTTGATCGAAAATATTTATAGCGTACGTAATTTCTCGAACGCCTTCTTTCGAACATTCATTACTTCGATCGAAGACGTTCGTAGCGTACGTGGTTTCTTCGAACGTCATCTTTTCGAGCGTTCTATGCTTCAATGGAAGATGTTCATAGCGTACACAATTTTCGAACGTCTTTTTTTTTTCCGATCATTCAATTCTTAGATCGAAGACGTTTAGGGCATACGTAAAATTCTCGAACGCCTTCTTTCGAACATTCATTACTTCAATCGAAAACGTTCGCAGCGTACATTGTTTTCTTGAACGTCATCCTTTCGAAGTTCAAGATCTTTATTTCATTTTCAAGAAGAGATACTCAATTTTCATTCAAATTCATCAGTTGTTATTAATGCTATCCCTCGAACAAGTAATATGCATGGAGAAATAATGAACAAGAATAGTTTCATACATAATATCTTTTCAAATGAATGGCATTCCAAGGTCTCGGCAATTCCTTCCCAGTTCGGAGTTCTCGAAGTTTGTAGGCCCCCTTACCGAAGACTGCCGTGACTTCGTAAGGGCCTTCCCATACTTTCTTAAACTTTCCAGATTCTGGTAGTTCTCCTGATTTGGGTCCTTGGTCTATTATTCGTTTAAAACCCAATCTCCAATTCTGAAGGTTTTGTGGCGTATCTTTTGGTTGAAATGTCTAGCTGCCACGCTATGATAATTCGCCAACCGAATTGATGCTGCCATCCTCTTTTCTTCTGCGAGATCGAGAGTGTGTCGAAGTTGAATGGTGTTTGATTCTTCATTTTTAGCTGATAATGTCCTTGTGGTTGGCAAACCGATCTCGGTGGGGATTACCGCCTTTACTCTATAAGGTAGAGAAAATGGTGATTCTCCAGTGGGCCTTCGTATAGTGGTTCGATATGCCCATAGAATGTGATGAAATTCGTCGTGCCATTTTCCCCTGGCCCCTCCGAGTCGTCTTTTGATGTTGTCGAAGATCGTTCTGTTTGTCTTCTCTTCTTGTCCATTAGCTTGGGGATAGCTTCGAGAGGAGAAATGAAGTTGGATTCCCATCTCGGTACAAAATGTTTTGAATCTTTTGTTATTGAAGGGTGTGCCATTGTTTGTAACTATGGCTCGTGGCACCCCAAAACGGCATATTATATTTCTTCAAACGAAGCGAACGACACTAGTTGCACCGATTGTTCCATAAGCCTCTACTTCGACCCATTTTGTGAAGTACTCAGTTGCGATGAGTACATTCTTCCTTCCCCCAAGGGCAGTTGGTAATGGTCCCACAATATCTATTCTCCACCTAGCGAACGGCCACGGTTCCCAAGTTGAGTTCAATTTCTCCGCTGGTTGTCTGCTTATGGGCGCATAGCGTTGACACTGATCACACTTTCGAGCGTAAACTTCTGAATCTTTTGCCATATAAGGCCAAAAATATCCTTGCTTCAACGCTTTGTGTGCCAAGCTTCGTCCTCCGACATGGTTTCCACACGAACCGTCATGAATTGTCGAAAGTAACCATTCAGCTTGGGCTGGATTGAGACAACGCAACAACGGTCCTGAAAATGATTTTCTAAATAATACATTATCGATCAAAGCATACCTGGCTGCTCGTATTCTCAGTTTTCGCCCTTCGGCTAGGTCTGTCGGTGTCGTACCCAAACGGAGGTACTCTATCAGCGGTGTCATCCAATTTGTTCCAATTTGATTGATCATCATCGTGGTTGGTTCATCTGCAATGCTCGGTGTGTGTAGTTGTTCAATCCTGACGGATCGAAGTCCCTTCGAAGTTGAAGCTTCGCATGCTAAGTGGTCTGCCGCCTGATTTTGTTCTCTGGGCACTTGTGAGAAAGTTACCTTTGTGAAGTGAGAGGCCATTTCAATTACCAGCTTCTGGTATGCCTCCATTTTTTCATCTTTAGCGGTGTACTCTCCATTAACTTAGTTTACTACAAACTGTGAGTCACTGTAGACTTTAAGAACCTGAACCTTGACCTTTTCAGCAATTCGTAGGCCATTCACGAGGGCTTCGTATTCTGCCACGTTGTTCGAAGCTGGAAAATCTAATCTTAACGCAAACTCCAATTCGAAACCATCGGGCGTTCGTAGAATTATGCCGGCTCCTACACCTAACACATTCGAAGATCCATCCACATATAGTTCCCATATACCCTCTTCCTTGCCTCCTTCGAACTCGTTTAGTGGTTTTTGTGCTTCGACCAAGAAATCTGCAACTACCTGTCCTTTATGAGCTGTTTGCGGTTTGAATTCTATATCGAATGCCCTCAGCTCCATTGCCCATTTCATCATTCTTCCGGAGAGATCCGGTTTGGCAAGAATACCCCGGATAGGTTGGTTGGTAATTACTATTATTTTATGGCCTTCGAAATGCTGCCGAAGCTTCCTCTTCGCTGTGACGAGGGCCAGAACACATTTCTCGGAAGCGTTGTATCTAGTTTCCGCATCAACGAGGCTTTTGCTTGTGTAGAACAGTAGATGCTGTTGGCCATCTCGATTGCTGATTAACGCTGCACTTACAGCAAACTCAGAGACCGCTAAATATAAACATAGAACTTCTCCAGGCTCAGGAACTGCAAGGATGGGTGGATTAGCCATGTACTTTTTGATTTTCTTCAGCACTTCAGATTGTGTTGCCCCCCAGGATTCTCCCTTTTTTATCGCATGAAAGAATGGTTTGCACCTATCTGTCGCTCTTGAAATGAATCTGCTCAGTGCGGCAATCCTTTCGGTTAAGACTTACACCTCTCGAACTGTTCGAGGTTCTTCCATCTCTTGAAGAGCCTGGACTTTGCTTGGGTTGGGGTCAATTCCTCGTTGGCTGACGATATACTCCAAGAATTGTCCAGAAGAAACGCCAAATGCACACTTCGTCGGATTTAATCGCATCTTATATCTGCGAAGGACTTCAAATGCTTATTTCAAGTCAAAGTGATGATCTTTCCTTGATTTGCTCGTTACGACCATGTCGTCAATGTATACCTCCATGGTTCTCCCCAATTGGTCTTTGAACATCTGATTGACAAGTCTTTGATAAGTGGATCTTGCATTCTTGAGGCCGAAGGGCATTACTGTGTAACAATATAGTCCTCACTCGGATATGAAGGCCGTTTTATCTTGATCTTCGATCGCCATTGGAATTTGGTTATATCCAGAGTATGCATCGAGAAAAGTTAGTTGTTCATACCTAGCAGTGGCGTCCACCATCTGATCAATCTTAGGGATCGGGTAGCAATCTTTCAAGCATGATTTATTCAGGTTGGTGAAATCGATGCATACTCTCCATTTACCATTCTTCTTTTGAACTACTACTACGTTCGAGATTCAAGTGGGACACCAAACATCCCTTATAAACCCTACTTCTAGGAGTCGATCAACTTCATCACTTATTACCTTGTTTTTTTCTGGCGCGAATATTCTTTGCCTTTGTTGATATGGCGTTACATTGGGGTTGACGTTCAACCTATGGCATGCGATGCTTGGATCAATCCCCGGCATATCCATGTGTGACCATGCGAACACGTCTTTATTTGCCCGAAGAGTTTCGATCAAACGTGTTCGTTCTTCTTCTTTCAGGAGGGTTCCCACCAACACTGTCTTGTTTGGCTCTTCTTGATCCAATACTATTTCTGTCAGTGGTTCTATAGTCATTGGTTCAGACATAGATTCTTCCTCGGTTGGTGAATCCTCCTTTAATTGCTATTTCTCTTCGATCCCTGCAACTTCTTTGTCAGTTGTCGATCAAATCCCCATTGTAATGTGATAACACTTCTTCGCCATGGCTTGATCACCCACGATGTCGACGATACCTTTCCCGTCCACAGAAACACACCTCATGATAAATCTTCGAGTGGACGCTTCTCCCTCCATTCTCCATATCCAATCTCTGCCCATAATTACATTATACGCAGAAGGAGAATTGATTACCACAAAGGTCATAAAAAGCGTCTTTCCTGCTGCGATCACTGGCAGAGTGATTTCTCCTACCGGGGTTATCTGACTGCCTTCGAATGCCAGAATCGGGGTCCTGTTTTCTTTTAAATCTTCATCATTGAGCCCCATCTGCTTGAATGTACTATAATACATAACCTCAGCACTGCTTCCCCCATCGATCATGACTCGATGTACTCTCGAGTTTCCAATTTGGAGAGTGATGACTAGCGCGTCTTTGTGAGGACATTCCAACCTCTCCAAATCTTTGCGAGTAAACTGGATGATTCCCTCCGCGTCTCTTTGAGCTGCTGCTTGTGCCGACGCCAAACTAATTTGATTTACTCTTTGAGCTTTTTCCAGCTGTCGCTTTAAACTGCGCCTCTGTACAGATGATCCTTTGGGTGGTTCGGATCCACCATGAATAGAATGAATTTCGTACAAGATAGGCTCTATTTGGGCAGCGTTGGTATTCTTCCTTTGAGGATTCTCCTGGGGTTGGGTTGGACCTACTTGATATTGAGTCAGCTGTCCTTTTCGTATCATAGCCGCGATCTATCCCCTTAGGTTGAAGCATTCTTCGAGTTCGTGCCCGAAGTCATTATGAAAATGACAGTGCTTCGATTTATCCCTAAATTCCAGTTTGGTTTTTATCGATGAGGGTTCTCAAAAAATACCCTTTGCCTTATTATCATGATAGATCTTTGACACGCTGCAAGTAAGTTTGATGTTTGCCAGCTGGTCTTCGAATCAGGAATTTCGTCATTTTCTTCCCTTCTCTCCATTCTTATTCTCGCCGGTTTGGCTTGGAAGCAGGGCAATATTGACCCATGTTGCTTTGACGTTTGAAGGTTTTCCTTTCGGGTTGCCTTCCTGAACTATGGACACCCGTCTTCGATTAGCAGTATCCTCTTCAAGGCGGATGAAAGGATCTGCTTGAGCGATGCATTCCCTTATGTCATACGGTGGGTGCATGATAATGTTTTCGTGCAATTTTGATCCTGATAGCAGTCCTTCTTTGAACGCTGTGGTGACAGTCTCCCTTGGACAGTTGTCCAATGAGGACATCTCAACTATGAAGCGGGATAGATAATCTTTTAGTTTCTCATTTTTCCCCTGCTTCGTGTTGAATAGGGTGGTGATGTCCTTTTTCCTTCGTTGATTGCATATGTACTGGGATATAAAGACCTCATAGAGCTCAGAGAAACTCTCAATGGTTCCCGTTTTCAGTTGTCAGAACCAAGTCAACGCGGAGCTGATCAGACTTGATGGGAATAGTTTACACTGCAACGACTCATTTTCCACTTCCAAAACTAACTTGATAGTGGTAGATGTGATCCATAGGGTCTCCGGTTCCGTCGAATGGCTGAAACTTAGGAGTTTGGAACTTTTCTGGTCTTTTCGCAGCCATGATTTCATCAGAGAAAGGTGATCGACAAATCCCCCGTGCAGCTTCGACCGCCAATTGAGTCGGAGTCAAAGTTCGATGACCGCTCAATAGTCTGCGCAGGTTGTCGTTGTCGCAAATTTTCTTCATGGTTCGTCGATCGTGATCATCGAGTTCTTCTTCATGTTGCTCTTGATCGAATCTTTCCTCCTCTACTTCACTGACTCGCGAATCACTTGACCCATCTACTTGTTTCCTCTTTTGTTTAGAATTTGAGGGGGCTGGCTTTTGTCGAGCCATCTCCAGAGCTTCATTGGCCACGCGGTTGGCTTCTTCAACCTTGCTAGCCAAACTTTTCAGAAGGTCCATCATCTCAGCTTGCATTTGCGATCCGCTTCCAATATTGTCGATTTCGGCCATAGTTGATTGATCGTTTCTTTCTTTCCCACAGACGGCGCCAATTTTTGATGCTAAAATTCTCGTTTGGTCTAATTTTAACAAACAACAATGAATGAATCAGCTTAAGCCTTCCACTCGACCGTCGTGCCTCCTTCCAAGTTTTTCCTCTTCGAACTGTTGAAATTTCCTTAGGGGGTGTACCTGCAATGACACTCCGATGCCAAAATGAGTAAAAATTTAGTGTGCTTTTCAGTGTTTTCTTTTTCCTTAATTTTCCCTCCCCTATTGCATGGAAGTACGTTCCCTTTTATAGAAAAAATAATTTTTCCGTTACTTCCTACCTTCACGCTTTTTCTTCTCGTTGTACTTCTTTAATGTTTTCAATCGTTGGTGCCTTCATTTTAGTGTGAGAGCAATTAAAATCACTACTACAAATTTGCTCATAGATATCACCACCATTATATCGGTTTCAAATGTAATGGATATAATAAATTGTATAATATCTTTTTAATTTTTTTGTGTCAAATACTGATATGTATACAATTTTAAATATCCTTAGGATTTTCAATTCGATATAATAAGTTTTGCCATTTTAACCCACTTAAAAATTTTCTGATATCTATAACAAAACACCCACTGTTCACAACTAATAACATGGACTTAGCACCCGATACCTCAGTTCACCCACACTGAATACATGTCCTGTACACCACAGAGTTCACTCATCGCCACACCCACCCATTGTCGATCTCACCCAAGCTTCTCGTCGAGGCGCGCGAAGTGGCTGGGTTTCCTTGGCAAGATATTTCCTCACATCTCTGCGCGCGAAGTGGTTGGGTTTCTTTCGCAAGATATTTCCTCTCTGCGCGCGAAGTGGGTTTGGGTTTGGGGCTTTTGCATATCTTTCCTCTCTTGCCAGAGATTTCATCTAATCCTTTTCCTGCCATCGTCGATCGCTAGTAAGTGGTCTTCCTCTCTCTATGGTTCTGATTCCAAAATTAATTAGGGTTTTGGTTTCTAATTTTGGGGAAAGCTCATCAACAACGTGTTTGCAGGTTGAGGGAAGCTCACGGGGACTTCAATTGGACCTGGCCCCTAATCAAAATGCTTGGATGACTGCTTTTCCCCACAAACCACTCGACCTGAATTCCAAGAGTGCGGTAATTCACTTTTTACCATGAGACATCGCTATTGACAAAGTATTTTCTTAAATAATCTAGTACAGGCAATTGTTTCCTTTATAAATTGACATTACTTACCTTTGCCCTTTGCCCTTTGCTAGAGCGTTTGAGTGAGAGCTTTTGACCGTTGCCAGAGCCTTTGAGTGATAGCTTTTGCCTAACTTACCTTTGCCCTTTGCCCTTTGGTAAATCGTTTGAGTGAGAGCTTTTGCCCATTGCCAGAGCCTTTGGGTGATAGCTTTTGCCTACGATTCTAGCTAGTTCCATTGAGGTATGTATTGTTTATACAATTTTTCTGCAACTTTAATATTTGTCTTAAAATGCAAGTGTGATATGGTGTTGGAATAAGGTGTCTTTCTATAGGATTTTCAATTGATTGTGTTCTAGAAAATTGATTAGGGAAAATTGCTACTTGGGCTGCCTTTTGCTAAAATATGTACTTAGATAATTTCTTTTGGAATATCTAATGCGCCATATAAGTCTCTATATATATGAATTTTGTTCTGGCTGGCCAGACCTATACTTATGGATTAATTGATGATAAATATCATTTATGGTTTGGTGTTGTAAAATGCAAGTGTGATTTGGTGTTGGAAATAGGTGTCTTTCTCCTGAATTTTTTATTTGATGGTGTGCGAGGAAATTGATTACGGACAATTTTTAATGTGCTTCCTTTTGCATATGTGTCCTTGGTTTCATATTGAATTTGTTTAGTTTTTTTTGTAAGATCTATGGATAAAACATGGATGCATGCTGATAGAAAGTCTTTGCGGTATGAGGAAGGAGTTGAGAGTTTTTTGAGATTTGGATTACAGAATGCTTCCAATCATAAGTACATCCACTGTCCTTGTTTGAGATGTGTAAACTTGAAAAAGTATACCATTAGAGTGATTAGAGAGCATCTTTACTTTAATGGATTTGACACAAGGTATAAGATTTGGAAATGGCATGGTGAAGTTGCTAGGATAGATACGAGTAGAGCTGCAAAAAATGAAATAGAAGCTAGTGTCTTTGGGTCTGAAACAGTGGACATGTGCGAGAGTGCCTTTGATAATTTCAATGACGATCCAAATACATTTAGGAATTTTGTTGATGGAGTGAGACCCTTATATGATAATTGTGTAAAGTACAGCAAGCTATCTGCATTAGTTAGACTGTTCAATTTGAAGGCAAAGCATGGGTGGTCTGACATTAGCTTCTCTGACCTGCTGGTTTCGATTGGTGATATGCTGCCCAATGGTCATGTGCTGCCCCTATCTATGTATAAGGCAAAGAAGACATTGTCTGCTTTAGGAATGGAGTATGAGAAGATTCACGCATGCCCAAATGATTGTATTTTGTATAGAAACGAGCACGAACATGAAAGTAGGTGCCCTAGGTGTGAGATGTCTCGGTGGAAATTAAACAAGCATGGGGTTGAACATGAAGGGGTTCCGGCAAAAGTCTTGTGGTACTTTCCACCAATTCCTAGGTTTAAACGAATGTTTAACTGTGGTGAGACATCAAAGCACTTTACTTGGCATGCCGATCATAGAGTCAACGATGGCATGCTTCGTCATCCAGCTGATTCTCCGGCTTGGAACTTGGTTGACCATAAGTGGCCAGGATTTGCAAGTGAGCCTAGAAATCTAAGGTTGGCCCTTTCGGCAGATGGGAGCAACCCACACAGTTCCCTAAGTAGTTGATATAGTTGTTGGCCTGTTATATTGGTGACGTATAACCTCCCCCCATGGCTTTGCATGAAGAGGAAGTTTATGATGTTAACTCTTTTGATATCTGGTCCTAAGCAACCAGGCAATGACATAGATGTCTATTTGCAACCATTGATTGATGATCTAAAAATCTTATGGAAAGGAATTGATGGGGTGTACAATCGATTCAGAAAAACTACATTTACCTTGAAGACTGTACTTTTGTGGACAATCAATGACTTCCCCGCCTATGGTAACTTGTCGGGGTGCACTGTTAAAGGGTATAATGCATGTCCAATCTACGGTGAAAACATAGATGGTGTTAGGCTGAAACATGGTAGAAAAATATGTTTCAAGGCCACAGAAGGTTCTTGCCACACCACCACCCTTATCGGAATCAAATGACTACGTTTAATCTCAAGCAGGAATTTGGTAATGCTCCTAAACCTCTAAGTGGAGAAGAGGTCTTAGCTAAAGTGTTGAGTATCAATTGTGTCTTTGGAAAGCAATCGGCAAAGGGCAGCCTAGGTGGTGAAACAAGTGTTCCAATTTTTAAGAAAAAGTCCATATTCTTTGGCCTTGAATATTGGAAAGATCTTCACATTCGACATTCTTTAAATGTTATGTACATCGAAAAGAACGTGTGCGAGTGTTATTGGAACCTTACTAAACATTCCTGGGAAGACAAAATATGGGGTTGCGGCTCGTCTAGATCTTATGGAAATGGGGATTCGACTTGACTTGGCACCTGAAATTGGGCCAAAAAGAACCTTTCTACCTGCTGCTCCATATACATTGTCTAGGGGTGAGAAACAGGCATTGTGTAGGTCTTTGATGGGTATAAAGGTCCCAGAAGGTTACTCCTCAAATATAAGAAATCTAGTATTCATGCAAGAGTTGAAACTATTTGGTCTTAAGTCCCATGATTGTCATGTCTTGATGCAACAATTGTTACCAGTAGCCATACGTTCGGTATTGCCTAAGCATGTGAGATACGCAATTACTAGGTTATGTTTCTTTTTTAATGCTCTCTGTAATAAAGTGATTGATGTGTCAAAGTTGGATAAAATCCAATCTGATCTTGTAACCACATTGTGTTTGCTAGAGAAGATCTTCCCACCTTCATTTTTTGATATAATGCTTCACTTAATTGTGCACCTTATTAGAGAGGTTCGATTGTGCGGACCAGTCTATTACAAATGGATGTATCCATTTGAAAGAGGCATGAAAGTGCTAAAGGGTTTTGTACGTAATCGTAACCATCCGGAGGGTAGCATCGCTGAGAGTTATATAAATGATGAAGCTATGGAGTTTTGCTCTGAGTATTTATCCGATACAAAATCAGTTGGAATCATGCCTTGGCGAATGGGTCAACCAACCCTTAGCAGACCTATCTCAGGTGCTAAGGTACAATTAGTGGACCGCGAAGATTAGGAACAAGCACACCGTTGTGTATTGGAAAATGCCACCGAGGTCGACCCCTATGCTAGGTAAGTTACTATTTTCATACACTAACACTTATAACATAACTTACTTACTTTTGAAAAAAGGGTTAATTAATTTTGATGAACACTGTTTGCAGATTACATAAGGCTTACTTGGGCGACACTTATAAGGGCAAAAAGAAGAGTGAAAAGTGGCTGCTAGATGAGCATAACCGCACATTTATGTATTGGTTACGTGAGAAGGTATTATACTTTTAATTACCTTAAAGGCACTTACTGGTGGTAAACGTTTGGTGTTGTTATAAAACATTTGAAAAGTGTTAATTAATCTTTAATAATTAATGTAGGTGGCAGATGAGATCAATAGTGGATCGAATGACATAACACCATTGATGAGACGACTAGCACACGGGCCGCCTATGCATGTGCTTAAGTTCGAGGGTTATGAAATAGGGGGGTGCCATTATCACACAAAGGCACGTGACAATGTACGTTCGGTCCAAAACAGTGGGGTGAGCTTGCTAGCAAATACGATGCAAGTGGCAAGCGCAAAGGATAAAAATCCAATTTACACAGATATGGCTTTCTATGGGGCTATTGAAGAGATTTGGGAGCTTGATTATGAGGATTTTTGAGTGCCTTTGTTTAAATGTGAATGGGTAGAGAACAACAAGGGTATAAAAACAGATGAGTTGGGGTTCCTTTTGGTAAACTTAAACAAGATAGGTCATAAGCGAGACGTATTTGCTTTGGCTTCCCAAGTGAAGCAAGTCTTTTATGTAGAGGACCTACTCGACTCTGGCTGGTCAGTAGTGCTTGTACCCTCGACTAGAGATTATCAGGATTATGCACATGAGGATGAATTAGGGGACACCATTGTTGACCTTCAATCCTTTACTGAACGAATACCAGATATGGAGGAATTTGATGATATACTTGGTGATGGTGATAACACTTACAAGAGAGATAATTGTGAAGGCACTCGACTCTGGCTGGTCAGTAGTGCTTGTAGCCCCAACGAGAGATTATCAGGATTATGCACATGAGGATGAATTAGGGTACACCATTGTTGACCTTCAATCCTTTACTGAACGAATACCAGATATGGAGGAATTTGATAATATACTTGGTGATGGTGATAGCACTTATAAGAGAGATAATTGTGAAGGCATATGGATAGATCACTCAAGGGAAAAAAAAATGCATAATCCATGCCTTAGTTATGTAATTTCATGGTAATTTGTAATTTAATTTGAATATATTCGGCTTTAGTTTATTAACTGTAATATCTTTTTATTTCTATGTATTGTATCCAAACTATTTTCCTTTCTATTGTATCTAATGCATTTTCCTTTATATTGTATCTAATCTATTTACACCTTTTGTTTATACAGTTTTAGGAATCGAGTATGGCAACACCAAAACGCAAGAGGAGGAAAAACATATCCATGGGAACGCCAAAGGGAAAGAAAGGTGCAGTTTCCACATCAAATGAAAAAACCAAGAAGGTTGCATCTTCGGAGGAAACCATCCCACCAGTAAAGGGTAGCAATGTGGGTGCCAATGCAAGCTCAAGCTCTACGCAAGCGACGATTACTACTAAAGATAGTAGTTCCATTCGGGGAATTACACAGATGCACTCCATAACTCTAAGGAAAGCTTTAGGCCAAAAAGTGGAGTGTAATGTACATGGTGTACCCGTAGGAAAAACTCGGGCAACTCTAGCATCATACATAGGGGTTAAGACGAGGGCTACAGTCCTTATTATTCATGAAAGCTGGCCGAAGGTGCATGCCAACTTAAAGAAGAAAATCTGGGACGATGTTTCGGTAATCAACTTAATTTCACTTTTGAAATCTTTTCAGTTGCTTCATTTTGCACCTACTAGTGATTTTTAGTACTATATATACTAGTGATCAAAATAAATTGATCAATGAAGGTAGAGTCAATATATATAAAGAACCTAATAGGCATTAGTGAAATAATTACGTAAGTATAGAAATTGCATCGTAATTAGTAGTTATACCAAGCACACATGCACATGGCAGTCTGCTGATTGGGATGTGTCAGCCTCTTTGTAATTTATGGTTGTTAGATCCATTGCATGAAAAATAATAATAATAAGAAACACACACACACACACATATATATACTCTCTCACACAAACACACACAGTTTTTCTTTCTTATTTTAGTGAGAATCTCGCACAAAAACATCATTTGAAATCTCAATTTAAAATATAAATTTGTGATCTATACTATTACTTTTTACTAAAGAAAGGTTATATGCTATGAGAATCTCGCACAAAAACATCATTTATATATATCAAAACTTAATTACTTGGCAGCTGAGGAAATGTAAGATTCCATTGCATGACCTATATGTGGTTGCTGGACGAATGAAAAATTAGTTTAAGTCATTACTTTGAAGCAGATCAGTGTACCTAATTACAAGGTCAAAAATGTTGAAAAAATTGGTCGTTTCTACTGAATGTGGGTGAGTACAATTCCTTTACTAACTATTAACAAGATTTGGGACCTTGATTGGATCTAAAATAAGAAATAAAAAGGATATAGGTCAATCTAATATCACTTGCCATGTTTTACTAGATTGAGAGGACGTGTTTTCTTGCTTGAAGCATATGTGATGCAGGCTCATAAACTGCAACTTCTAATTGGTTGTTCCAAAAATTTTTTAGTCTACTTTTCTTTGTTCCTACACTTACTTTATGGAGTGCAGCACCCTGTGTTGATGTGCATTTGATGCTTGAAATACACCATTATAATGCAAATACCCCCTTAGTGATGCTCAAGCTAGTTGTTAGCAAAGTAATTGAAAAATGTGCTCGTAAAAGGCCTATACACATAGTGTCAAAAATTTGGTGTCTAATATATATGTGGCTGTTATAAATTGTGCTCAATTTTCGAATAAAGAGAGCTGGTATATGCTAAGTATGTGGAAGAAAAAATATTACAATGAGCTAAAAAGGAAAGTTGGGCCATGTGCATGTTTTATTAGAAGTGAGATACATAGAGAATTAATATCCCTAACCTTTCTGCATTTTTACCTTATATACATACTGCATTAAATGATTGTTTGTTCTTATGAATGGAATATAGGCTGTATTCAATCTTGACAATACGCACCGGAAAAGAGTGCTGTCTTCTGCTGGCAGTACGTGGAGAACATTCAAGACTAATCTTACACGTTTCCATGTACTGCCATTCAAGGACAACCCGGAGGCTTTGAAATTTCCACCCAAGCAATATGGGAACATCATTGAGAAAAGACATTGGGAGAAGTTTGTAGCAAGCCGATTAGAAGACAAATTTATGGTAAACTTGTTGAGCTATAACTTCTTTATTATCATAAAGGACTACATATCCTATTTATGAGTTATGACTAAACATTCTATATACTTAATTGCAGAAAATACATGAGGAACAAAGCAAGATAACTGCAAAGAGGAAGTATCACCATAAATTGTCGCGAAAAGGGTATATTGGCTTAGAGGAGGAATTGGTAAGCTTGTGATGTCATTATGTGTATGAATGGGTATTTATTAAAAAAAGAATTACTTAATTTGTTGATGATATTGTCTTAAATGGGTAGCAGAAACAAAATGTTCCAGAGGAGGATATGGATCGTTCCATTCTATGGAAAAAGGCACGTGAAGATGCTGATGGGAACTTAACTAAGGAAGTAAAAGAGGTGGCCAAGGTCATTGTAAGCATTCTAACCTATTATTGTATTGGATTTGATTATTGATGTCTATGCTCTGTGTAATGTAAGTTGTGATGGAAATGTGGCAGGATGAATTGTTAGAGAAAAAAAAGCAAGGTGACTTGAAACTCGAGGGTGCAACGGACGTTCTGTCTATGGCTTTGGAGACGCCGGAGACCCATGGACGGGTAAGGGCAGTTGGGGG
Organism: Purshia tridentata; assembly: GCA_003254885.1. Lineage (NCBI taxonomy): Eukaryota > Viridiplantae > Streptophyta > Magnoliopsida > Rosales > Rosaceae > Purshia > Purshia tridentata. The sequence goes on from QANT01008759.1 coordinate 25,898, forward strand.
AAATGTCAACCCGAGTACTTACTTCAACATTCCTAGAAAACCTAGGGAATTTGTCTCAAAGAATGAGATGTTAGCCATATTACAGCAGCAAAATCAGATCTTGTTGGAAAGAATTGAAAAGTTGGAAGCGCGAGAGCGTGTGAATGAAGTTGTCACACCCAAGGTACTCCCAGGTCAAGGAAATGTGTCCGATAAAGCAAGCTGCCAGGATGAAGGGAAGTGTAAGGCTGCAGTCATTGAAGCAGTAAAGGAGGAGAAAATAGACAAGGAGCTAGTGGATGTGGTCGATGACACAGTAAAGGTAATCCTCTAATGATCCTTATCAATTTCGTTCCAACTAGAAAAGACAAAGTGAACAACATCCGAGTATAACACATTAACTTAGAGATAATTTTCTAAAATGAAACTACTTATTCACATTTTTTGCTATCTAATGCATTTGTGATAATTGCTATCTTTCTTTAGGTGGACTCTTGCAAACTGGCTGTGGGAAGTCGTAGCAACATTGTTGCATACGGTTCGATAGTTTATCTTGTATCTAAGGAAGTGCATGGGGTTCCGTTGGGTGAGGGCAACCTACGAGTTGCAATTGACACATCCATTGATGGAAATGCTTTGCTTCCCATTCCTGTACGAGATGAGTTAAAAACTGTTGATGATGCTGTTGGGAGCCACATTGCTTGGCCTGCAGACCTTGTAATTAAATAAAATGATAAGGTAAATATTCCATTTTATGAAGTAATTCATTCTTCACAAATAATGTAAATATATATATATATGAGATACTAATGGCTTTCTGGTACTTGTTTGGAATATGCATGCCTATACTTCTTTGGATAAACAAAGATCACTTGAAATTAAACACACTTTTTGGTACTTAATCACTTTTAGCTTGACTGCATCATTTGTGCCCTTGGCGATGTGTAACCATGGCAGATCCAGACGAAGCATGTGCCAAACATGGTGAAGGAATTATTCAAGAAGGATGCACCTGAGAAGCAAGTGCCTCACCAATGTAGGTTGTTGTATAGACATGCCCGAGATTTTATGTCTGTGAGTGGAAAAACGATTGCAGCGAATATAGAGGCAGCTGTCTTTGGAGAAGTCCGAAAACTGTATATCTTGAGTGAGGATATAACTACAATCATGGAGATGCAAGAACTGTCCGCTACATGCATAGTGGTGTATATGAGGTAGTTGAGCTGTTTAATTTTCAAACGTGTCTATTTGTGTGCTAATTATGTCTTATATCGTAATTTTTTTAATTTTGTGTTAATAGGCACTTATATGATATGCTGCTTGAATCAAAGATGACTGATATGGTTGGTTTGGTGGATCCGGCCCGTGTTAGTGTCGTTGGAACAATATCAAACTCAGAGCGACGATCAACCTACCTGGCTAATCGTTTCCAGCAGGGAAAACATGATCGTATATTCTTGGTGCCTTACAATGTAGGGTAGGTATAGATGGTTAATTGACTTACGCCCCTTCATTTTTTGTGCCTCTCATTTTTGCGTGCATGCTAATTATATAATGCTACCCTTTGAAAGGTCACACTGGATTTTGACAATAATCAATGAAGATAAGGACATTGTTTATGTAATGGACTCTCTTGCAAAAACGACCTTTGACCAGGGATGGATGGACGTTGTCAACACGTGAGTTGCTGCTCTCTTATATATTTACTACTTTATGCATGAATTTTTTTTTTGGGAGTAACTAATTTTTGTTTTTTGATGATTAAGTGCAATTAGACAGTTCAATGTAGTTACGGGTAGGCGAACTCGAAAAACAACACAGTGGAAGCATCTTGCAGTAAGTAACCTTGCACTACTCCATTAATGTCTTTTTTTTCTCTAAGCTCTATTGCTGTCATTCCTATTTCAAACCTACATGAATACATACTAACTCTATATGTCACTGTGCGTTGGTTCTGTTTAGTGTCCTAAACAACCTGGCGGGGTTGAGTGTGGTTACTACGTAATGAGGTATATGAAGGAGACTATTGAGGATCCGAATCTTGAGATTGAGACCATGGTAAGAATCCAAATCACCCTAACAACATATATTTGACCTTGAGTTGGAATGGCTGCTAGTTTATTAAATGATCAAATTTGCTTTTCTATAGAAAAAAAATGATTATATTTGCTTCCCATTACAAAGATATGCTATAGCATATAATGTAGAATACTATCAGCTTTATAAAGCTTGTTTACTTTAGATTCAGCTCTTCTTTTCGCTTTTTTCATTGAGATGGCATGCATGGATTTATATATCTTGGATTTCGGGTATGCCAATGAGTCCCACAGGCTGCACTAATTATATATTGGTACTTGATTTCTGGTTTGGATGATATATAATTGAGATGGCTGCTGTTTTCATATTATTGGGATGATAATTGTGTTGCATGGCTGCTGTTTATAATTGTGCTCTATGGATAAATTTGAGTAGATAATTGGGATGGCATGCATGGATTTATTTATGGGTTTATTAATATGCTTGAAGGTGCTGTGGACTTTGGCCCTCTCTTTGAAAATAATGCAATTTCATTTGTTTTCAGTGGAGCAATACAAAGATCAAGAAGCGATGCAGTTACACTCAAGACCAAATTGATGAAGTAAGAGTTGAGTGGAGTGACTTTGTTAACTTAGTGTATGGTGATATGTGGTGATTGATGGCTGAATGCTAACTTAGTGCATTTTTGTGGATAAGCATCTAGCTGAATACTTATATCTAACAACTCCCATGCCCATATTTTTGTAAAGGGGAATTGGGAATTAGGAAACTGCATGCCTAAGTGCAAGTTTGTTAAAGGGTCTTCAACATGATTCACCTAGCTTAGATATATTTAAAGGGGTTATAGATAGAGGTGCCCTAATTTTTGTAATATATATGTATACAACTTTTGGGTTCTTGTAGATATTGAAATATATGATAAGTGAGGACTTTTGGGTTTTTGGATGTTTATTCTTTGCAGGTGGCAACTAAATAAATATGCAATAGCTACATGTTTAATTTTGACCAAATATCTCAGTTTTCAACAAAGATACCCGATATCAAAACATATGATACATATCACCCTAACAAACAAAATATATCGGTTTCAATTACTGCAATTATATGAAGAATAGATATTAGTTTTGTGTCTACAAACTGATGCTAATCCTAACTTCAACATCAGTTCTAAACAAAGGGGGATAAAAATTGGCGTTGTATAGAGTATTGATATCCATTATCTTATTTAAAACCGAAATCAGTTCTAAACAAAGGGGAAAAAAATTGGCGTGGTATAGAGTATTGATATCCATTATCTTATTTAAAACCGATGTCTATACTAATATTTATATCCGTTATTAACATAATAATACATATAATATATATTTTACATATCGGTTATATTTAATATACTGATATAATAAATAAAATAAATATCGGTTTGTTATATATTTTCCATTCTAGAATGCATAAATTGATAATTTTATATCGAATTTGAATAAAAAACTGAAGTTATAATATGTATTTATATTCGTTCTTTTACTGGATACAGATGTGTAAAGTAATATTTATACCAGTTACCTACAGTAGAACTCATATAATTAATATTTAGGATATCAGTAGTTTACCAATAACTGATATTGTATATTAAATATATATCGGTTATTTATTTTTAGCTCAATTAATTGATTAATTAATATCTAATTTATACTACAAACTGATATCTAATCTTCATTTGACATCAGTTTATAACCGATATCGAAACCGTGACCTTTTATATCATGCAATCCTATCTCGAAATTTTTACCCATTAGATATCGGTAAATTACTCATATATATGAGCTTTTTTGTAGTAGTGCGTGTGTGTGTGTTGTGAATAAGCTGAATTGATTTGATGTTATTTACCTATTCCCTGTGGGATCGACCTCGTTATTTGCATGCNATTCCCTGTGGGATCGACCTCGTTATTTGCATGCTTTGCTACGCCGCGATTCGTGCTCTTGCGAGTAAACTTAGAATTAAGTATTTATTTGGTTCTAAGAAAACACATCAACAA
>QANT01008760.1:0-22062 GCA_003254885.1 Purshia tridentata
GTAATGATATATTTAATTACTTGTTGCAATTGGTGCTGTCAATTTTCCCAGCCAAAAAAAGAAAACAAACTTATCCACTATTTGCATTCAATAGGTAAAGTCATGTAGGTCTAATCTTACTTAAACACAAAAATTTGGAAATGATTCCTCACTGTTTCGCTTGTAGGAAGAATTCAATAAACAGTCAAGGAGACATGGTTGGCTTGAGTAACACACAGTGAAAGGCAAAATAGACCCATAATCACTACCGTTTGCAGGCTTCATGCTTATGTAGACAGGAAAATCAACAGTGCACGCTACACTTTCGCCTAAGCCCCCATGGCGTATACTCTATCAAAGGTGTTGTTCATTACTCATTGCATGATTTCATCAAACACTAGTTGGGCAATTCCTATGGGCAACCTCTCTTTCTCAAGCTCAATCAACCTCCCTCTTCTTACAAAGGCAATTTGTCGCTTTAAATTGCCATTCACGTTGATGGGTATATTGGCCTTGGCCTTGGCCTTCATGAGAAAGAGAATTTTTTTAAAGGATGGAAAGTATACTGACACCAATTTGATCGAGCTTTGAAATAAGGGAAGAGATTTTAATTCTTGTTATTTGGCTTTGGCGATTGACCATGGCTTAAATTTTATAGATGTCTGAGTTTTCAACCAACGACTGAATGAGGAGAGAGAGAGAGAGAGAGAGATAAAAGATACTGATAGGGCAGGAGAGAGAGAGAGTGGGCAGGAGAGGGAAAAGTGGTTATTTTAATTTATTGGGACATGTGTTGTCATCCAAAGTTGTGTTAAATACTACATCAATTACTAGCCATAGGATTCAATTAAAAGCAAATAAATGGCTGGGATATATTTAGTCGCGCATAGTTTCCATCCCAGACGTCTGGCAGCAGAGCACTGCTGTTTAATCAATTATTGAATGAACAATTGAACACATGGCCCATTATATTATCCATTGAAGGCCAGCAACCATTCTAACACATGGCAATTACCACGTAACAAAAATTTGCAAACTTAGTTACAAGTTATATAAACATAACAGAATTCAACCTAGCAAATTAGTTCGAACTTATCCAAAAATTATAGAATTCAAACCCTAAACACAGCAACATCAAGTAATCAACCATGAAAAAGTAACTGAAACTATCTAAAACCTACATAGTTCAGAAACCAAGAAATGTCCAGCAACCAAGAAAAACAAACTTGTTTACAAATTAAGAATAGGACAAACTACAAACTAAGAAATAACAAGCCAACAACCTGACAAATTCATCAAGTACTTTGATATGCTGAAGAAGATGACATTGATGCACCCGAGACCATGAATTCTGCAATTTCACAATGCAAAACTGAAAATGCAACTGTTGAGAGAATATCTCATATTGAAGATGTGAGGACCTTGCTAGTGGTTTATAAGGGTTTAGGCTACTCCTCTCATTGCCAATTGGTTTTGAGATGGATGCCTATATTTCTTCATGGTATCAGAAGCTTAGGTTATTTTTTTTTTCCACCTGAACCCTAGGCCTCCTCTTTCTTCTCTTTTCTTGCTGCTGCCCAACCCTTGCCTCTACCTATGTCGACTTCTTCTGAAACTTCCCCCCTAGTCCTAACGTTGCTACTTTTCTCAAATTAACCGACACCAATTTTTTCCTCTGGTCTACTCAAATTAAGCCCTTTCTTATTGGGCATGATTTATGGCGGTATATCGATGGCTCTGCCTCTCCTCCATCTCTGACTATTCCCTCTACCGCTTCGACTACGGAACCTATTCCAAATCCGGCCTATTACTCTTGGTTTCAGAAGGATCAATTGGTTATGAGCTACATAACTTCTACTCTCTCTGAGCCTATTCTTGCCTTAACCGTTGGCTGTTCATCCTCTAAAGCAGTCTGGGATTGTTTGCATGAGCATTTTTCTCAGCGCTCTGTTGCTAATGCCACCACAATCCGTTTCTAGCTTCTCAGTATACACAAGGGTTCCAAGTCTATTACTGAATATCTCCAACATGCTAAGTCCCTCTCTGATTCTTTGGCTGCTATTGACACTCCTGTCTCGGGTGTTGAGCCTGTCACTGCTACTCTTCGGGGTCTTGGCGCTAAGTATGACATACTTGTCACTACTCTCCTTAATGTTCCGCTGCTGCCTTCTTTCTCTGACCTGCGCGCTCATCTCCTTGCCTTTGAATCGCAAATTGCGCGCCCTACTTCTTCTCCTCCTGATGTCTCCGCTACTGCTCTTCTCACGCACCACTCCCACTCTGCGTTAGCTCCGCGTGGTCCTCCACCATCCTCGCAGCCCCATGCTGCTTCATACTCATCTCCCCAGCCGTTTCATGGACGTGGTGCTTATCGTAGTGGTCGCGGTGGTCGTGGTCGTGGCAGGGGTCGTTGGATGCACACTACGTGGCAGTCGGGATTTCCACCTCACCAACCATTCTTTGATTCCACTCAGTCTTCCCGTGGTCCTTGGGTCAGTTCCCTCGATCATGGTGTTGGTGTCTTGGGCGCTGCTCCCTCTGTTTGGTGCTACACTTGCAACTCCACTCAGCACCACACCAACTCTTGCCCGCATCGCTACCATGGCCCTGACTCTTTTTCTCCTATGTTTGCTGGCGTGCATGTGGCTCAACCTTCTCCACCATCTTCAAACATGCCTTGGATTCCTGATACTGGTGCTACTCACCATATGACTAGCAATGCTCTACCTAATCCCCTGTCATATCATGGTAACAATTCGGTTCTCTTGGGTAATGGTGATTCATTGAACATCTCTCAAATTGGTAACACGGCTCTCAAACTTGGTTCTCATTCCTTTCGTCTTAATATCTTTCAAGTTCCTTCTCTTCGTCATAATCTCTTATCTGTTGCTCGCTTCACTAAGGATAATTCTGTTGCTTTTATTTTTCATCCCTCTGGCTATCAAATTTGTGACTTACATTCTGGTCTTCCTCTCTTTCAGGGCCCATGTAGAGATGGTCTCTACTCCTTATCCTCTTCGGCCCCTCATGCTCTTGCTGCTGTCTCCTCTGATCTTTGGCACAAGCGTCTTGGGCACCCGTCCTCCTCTATCCTTAGTCGGCTAGGTTCTACTTTAGGCTCTTTTAAATGTAATGCCAACTCATTTTGTAAGAGTTGTGCCTTAGGAAAGTCTACTCGTCTTCTGTTTGCTAGCAGTAATACTATTCGCACTTTCTTTCCTTTCCAATTAATTCACAGTGATGTGTGGATGTCTCCCGTTCTTTCCAATTCTGGTTTTCGTTATTACATTTTATTTACTGATGATTTTTCTTGTTATTCTTGGATTTATCCTATGCGGAAGAAATCAGAAGTCTTTGATCATTTTCAATCCTTTGTTTCCATGGTTATGAATATTTTCAATACTTCTGTTAAGTTTTTCCAAAGCGATGGTGGCAGCGAGTATCTTAATACTCACTTCTCCCTGTTTTGCTCCTCTTTAGGCATTTAGCATCATATTTCTTGCCCTTATACACCCCAACAAAATGGGCTTGCTGAACGCAAGCATCGTCATATTGCCACCTTAACTCGCATCTTGCTTTCTAGCTCTAATGCTCTTCTCTCTCTATGGGTTGAAGCCGCACTTACCGCTATCCATTTAATAAATCTCCTTCCCACACCCGTTCTTCAATGGTCTTGTCCTTATTCCTATCTTTACAAACGTCCTCCGGTTTATTCCCATCTTTGAGTGTTTGGTTTGGTTGCGCGTGTTACCCACATTTGGGAGCTTATGTTTCTAACAAATTGATGAACCATTCTCTTGAGTGCGTTTTTGTAGAGTACAGCTTGCATCTTAAGGGCTAACGGTGTCTTGATCCAAAAACATCTCGGGTTTATATTTCCCGTCATGTTACTTTTAATGAAGCTCATTTTCCTTTTGCCACACAGGTTCAGTCTCCTTCTTCCCCAACCTTGGATTTCAATCTGTATCCTCTCCCTTTGGCGCCACCTCTTGCACCGCCTTCTGCTCCAGCGCTGCTGCAACCTACTGCTGATCCCGGTGACTCTCCACCGCCCGGTCCACCACCTGCTGTACCTACTCCACCGCCTCCTGTTCTCTCTTCCACTCCAACTGTATCCACTCATCCTATGCAAACCCGCAGCAAAACTTGCATTGTTGTTCCCAAGACTCGTACCGATGGCACCATACACTATCCTTTGATCCAAGCTAATGCCACGGTGCTTCACTCACTTACTGAACCAACATGTTTTTCCTAAGCTATAAAACCTTCAGAATGGCGCCAGGCTATGTCAAATGAGTTTAATACCTTACTTAAAAATCAAACGTGGTCTTTGGTTTCTCCTTCCCTTGGTACTAATCCTGTAGGTTGCAAATGGGTTTATCGCATCAAGCGGAAATCTGACGGCTTCATTGACCGATACAAGGCTCGCCTTGTTGCCAAAGGCTTTCACCAACAGCTTGGCCTTGACTACGACGAAACTTTTAGCCCTGTTGTCAAGCCAGCCACTATTCGGTGTGTTATCAGCATTGCTGTAACGCTTGGTTGGTCCATGCGGCAACTAGATGTCAAAAACGCCTTTTTACAAGGGTTCTTAACTGAAGATGTTTATATGACTCAGCCTCCTGGCTTTGTCGATCCAGCTCGGCCTCACCATGTTTGCAAACTGCACAAAGCTCTTTATGGCCTTAAGCAGGTCCCTCGTGCTTGGTTCCATCGGTTCAGTGGCTTTCTTCTCAAGTTTGGTATTTATCAAAGCAAGGCTGACAATTCCTTATTTATTTTTCGTCGTGGGTCTCATGTACTCCTTCTTTTACTTTATGTCGACGATATAATTCTAACTGGTAGTCATGATTCTACCTTGTTCTCTTTCATCACTCAACTTGGCCAGGAATTTGATATCTCTGATTTGGGAACTCTTAGTTACTTTCTTGGTCTTGAAGTTCTCCACTCGACTATTGGTCTTCACCTGTCCCAACTCAAGTATTATCTGGATTTGCTCAAGCGCTTTGACATGATAGAGTACAAGCCGTGCGCTACGCCTTTGGCGGCTAAGGTACAGCTTTTGGCCACTGATGGGGTTCCCCTTCTTGACCCCTATGTATTCTGCCAACTTGTTGGATGCCTGCAGTATTTAACCTTCACAAGACCGGACATATCCTTTGCCGTTAACAATATTGCTCAATTTATGAGCTCTCCTCGGCATCCTCACCTTGTTGCAGCCAAGCGCATCCTCCGCTATCTCAAAGTTCTCTGGATCATGGTATTGTTATTTCGCAGCTTGTAGGTCCTCCTTCTTTGAAGGCCTACTCGAATGCTGATTGGGCTGGTTGTCCATCCACTCGCCGCTATACTACCGGTTATCTCATCTTCCTTGGTCCTAACCTTTTATCCTGGTGTTCTAAGAAGCAACCTACTGTATCTCGTTTTAGTGCCGAATCCGAATATCGCGCCCTTGCCCATGTTTGTGCTGAAACCGTTTGGCTTGCCTACCTCCTCAATGACATTGGGGTTCGACTCTCTCTTCCTACTCTACTGCATTGTGATAATATTAGCGCCACATATCTAGCTGCCAACCCTGTCTTCCATGCTCGCACACGGCACATTGAGTTAGACTATCATTTTGTTCGTGAACGGGTTGCTTCTGGTAGTCACCGAGTTGTGTTTGTTCCGTCTCATGATCAGCTTGCTGATTTACTTACCAAAGGTCTTCTAAGGGCTCGTCATCTCCTCCTTCGTAACAAACTTGTCCATCCAAGACCGCCAAGTTTGAGGGGGAGTGTTAATCATAAAGTCTAATTGGCTTTGTCTTCCTAGTTTTAGTCGGTTTTGTATTTGATTGTATCTTTACTTGTCCTCCAAGTAGGTATTTGTATTGCTTTAGGAAAGCCACATGCCCTATATATATGTTTGTATTGTTCAGACTTTAATCTAATGAGAATCAAATGAACACACCTCTGCCTCACCCCTTTCTCTCTCGCACACACCTCTGGCTCAAGAAAGGCCCAAAACTCGCGTCGCGCCGCCCTCTCTCCCCCCAAAACCCTAATCCCCAATTGCACCTTCGATTTAACCATGTTGGACATTCTTCTGTTTCGAGAAGAGCAGGGGTCCGACCCACAAGAGATTCGGGTCTTCCAGCTTTCTCGTCAAGAAAGCACTTATCTGGTAAATGAAGTCATCGAGCTTGACCGGCGTTGGTGCAAGTATCAGCTGGAGTGCCAAATCCTTCATAGCCTAATCAACGTCAATTTTGATATTGGACCACTCCTTGTGGGATATCTCGATTTGGAGAATGTTTCAACACTAGAGCAGCTGCTCGCTTCAAAAGAAGCGAGGCTTGAAGAAGCTTTTTCACTCTTGTTTTCTAAAATCGGACAAGTTGGAAACCTTGTGCATCTTGAGGCTCCCGTTGAGTATGATGCTTTAGTTGGAAATTTTAACGGTGAGCCCCTAATGCCGGTGCTGGAGAGAAGTTTGGTGGACCTTTACACCCTTCTTCAGGTCGCAAACAATAATAAATCTGCTGCAGTGGCTGGAGCAAATGACTTTTACAAGATGGGTGTCATTGCACGTCTCTCTGTTGCTCTACAAAGCTTTGCTGTGGATTTTTTTTTGCAGAAAGGACATAGAGCATTCATCCCACCGTTGCTAATCAAAAGCAACCTTATTCAACAATGCACTTCGTTGTCTCAACAGTCTGTTGATGAACAGTACTATGGGGTAGCTTGTGAGGATGGACAAAGTTATCTTATTAATTCAATGGACATACCCTTTTTAGGGTTTCATGCCAATGACTCAATACTACCCACTCGCCTGCCTCTAAGATATGTTGGAAATTTCATTTTTTTTCCTAAGTCGCAACCGACTATGCAAGTTGGATTGGCTTATCTTACAAGCCCAACCGACCATATTTCATGGGAACAAATGAAACATTTGATGGTGGTGTTTTTTGAAGAGCTGAACATACCTTTCGGTAAGTTCAACATTTCTTCTAAAACATTGAATCTTGGCTCATCACGGGGGTTTTATCTAGAGGGAAGGCTTCCCGCATCAAACTCAACTATTTTTCTGGGGACCTATTCGGACTGCACAGACTACCACACAAGCAAGCTGAACATCCGAGGTGGTAATAATGAGTATGTTCACTTCCTGAGCTCGATGATATGTGTTGAGCAGACCATCATGTGCATTATCGAGAACAACCAGATGGGGAAGGAGTTAGTATACCGGAACCGTTGAGGACGTACATGGGAGGAGATTACCTCCTACCATTTGAAGACCTTCAAGTCTGAGGGCAGCTGATCCTTCTGCCAGTATAGGAGAAAGCCATGGCATCTGCAACTCCAACTTACCAATTAGGCGCTTCTAAGAAGCCAGCTGTTGTGCGTAATAGGTTGCTGCTGTTAGATTTCTTCATGGTATCAGAGTCAGGTTATCCACGTGATATGCCTAAGCGGCCACACGTGCTCCCACGTCACCCAATATAAATTGTCCACGTGTTAGGCTTGAAATGATGCCACACGTGCGGGGGCGTGTTGAGAGAATATCTCACATTGAAGATGTGAGGACCTTGCTAGTGGTTTATAAGGGTTTGGGCTACTCCTCTCATTGCCAATTGGTTTTGAGATGGATGCCTAGATTTCTTCAGCAACTAAATTAGTGCATAACAAAAAAATCAGATCAAACTAGCAGCACAAAACTCAAATGTAGAACCTTAAAAATCAAATCATTACAGCAATCACACAATTATAGATCATCTCAGACTCTCAGTATAGCAATCACACAGTTATAGACAATAGTAGATTAACTCTGACTCACCTAAACTAGCTTGTGCAACTTGCCAAATTAATACTTAGAGTCTCGTACTGAGATATTGTAAAAAAAACAAAAATTAGACTCAATAAGAAATGTAGAAAGGCCCAAACCATTTTTGGCCCATTAAGAGTCGGCTTGGCGGGTTGTGTGGCATGGGCTAAGTCGCCGTGACATGGCACCAACTCAAACAAGTCAAGTATGTGCCCACCCCTACACGATGTCATCTCATTTATACTTTATCAAATGGCTAGAGAGTTTGACGCTACATATTGAAAAAATTGTAAGTTACATTAATGTTGGCATAATTCCGTGAATGAATTCACTTACGACTTACGAGTCTAAATTATCTTAGTGTTACTTCTATTATAATCCTTGTGATGTTTAGAGCTGAGCATTTATATTACAAATTTCGCTTCTAATCCATCTAGAACTGTAAGTGACTTAGAAACTCAGACTTGTAGGTGGCTAGATAAAACCGGTCATTTCATGCATAAAATCATTCATATTAATTGTCTATCACTTACATTTTTTGCACACACTTAGATTAGAAATATTTTTTCTTAAGTTGTGTGCTAAAAAAATGAATTTTGATTTAAATTAAAAGTAGTGTTGAGTTTTAAAAGACAAAAGTCGATTGGGTGTTTAGAACCTTACAAGGTTGTCTACTTGCTATGGTGGCGAGGGCTCACCCTTCCTAGTTGAGAGCTCAATAGCTTAGTTTAAGTCATGCATTGTTCCTCATGTTCAGTTTTTTAGAGGGCATTTTTACACTTTACTCACCTGACTTTTGCACTTAATTTCATTTTACCACCTAAAAGAAATTGAGTCAATGTACCCTTTGAATTAAATATTTGTTTTCCAATGTAACACCTCGATTCATCATGTTAGATTTTCTGTCAAAAGAGAGCACGTGGCCCCCTTTCAGGGGATTTTTGGTCCTTTCATACCCAAATGAAATATGAAATGTGTTTCGACGATTTGTTTATTCAACTTTACTGTTTTTTCAACGAAGAGAGAGAGAAAAGGAAAGTGAGGGAAATTTTGAAATGTAGGGTTTTTGAAAAATGTTGTAGACATTACATTTATATGAAGGGCATAATGAATATTTTACATGTAAAAGAGTTAGAAAAGTAACTTTTAGGAGGGGAGGGTCAAAAAAGCTTTTTTTAAAATTTGTTATTTAATTAAATTACCCTTGTTTTTTTTATTTATAAAACGTCTATCTACGTAATTTTGCCTTTAAATTATATTAAAAAAATAAAAAAGTTGCTCTATCTAAATAATGTTGCCCATAAATAAGTTTTGAAAATTTTTTTAAAGAAAAAAATTTTCTTAAGTTGAAATAAACTTTCTTTAAATTAAATTCCCATTAAATTTGTTTAAATGTGAATTATATGGCTTGACTGAAATACCTTGGAGTTAACAACAAATTTGATAAAATTAACGGTAAGTACTACATTTAATATTGTCTCATTTTGAAAAATTTGAGTGGTTAATTGTAAATTTATTTTTTTAGGTGGTATATATGCACTTTGCACATCCCTTATAGTTTGGGTGATGCTATTGCAAAAACCCCTTTTAGTTATTAAATTATTTTCACTTTCTACCTCCTTGTTTATTTAAAGTTTTGAAAATTTCACATGAAAAGAATTTCACACGCATCTTCTATTAATTCATTTCCCACCAACAAAGAAATCCTCTAATAAAATTTAATTTAAATATTCACAAATAATTATAAATATTGAAACAAAAACATTAAAAATATATATATATTTATTTATAAAAAAAAACTGAAACAAAAAAAAAATTATAAAAATTATCTAAACTTCCAGTTTTATTCCTCCAATAATTATATATAGGCACGCACCGCAACTGCACAAGTAAATAATCAAGAAAAGGAACGAACAAAAAGAAATGAATAAAGAAGAAAGACTTTGAAGTAGTGGTCGAGCCGAAGGAGTCCTATCAAGCAATTAGGGCTCTCTTCATCCTCCTCCATCCTCTACAATTTGGGACTTGCACACCAACACAGAGAGAGAAAGAAAGAGGAATCGGAGTTTAGGGTTTGCAGTGATAGCCATACCTTTGAGGTTGTAAGGAGGATTCCGGCAAGTATTTATTATGCATTTACTTTCTTTTTGTTTCTTGAAATTCTTTGCATAATAATGTATATGCTTAATGCTGTGAATCAAGCTCACTAAGCCACGCTAGTAACTGATTTGCTGAGTTTTTACGGTAATTGATCTGTGAAATGTGGTGCGAGTTGATCTTGTTGGCCAAACTTGTAATGTAATGTGATGTAGCTTCAGTGAAGCTTGGAATTGAAACGAATCTTCAGGAAATGGAGATTTGTTTAGGGTTGAATTGATAATTGATTTTCTGTAATACATTGTACTAGTAGTATTTGGGTGATTAAGAAATGATATAAGTTTCTACAAAATGAAATTTGAAGTTATTGCAAGTTTTAGTGGTAGCACCAGTGAATAAGGAATGTGAGAATATTCAAGATTAGTTTTCTTTGAAAAAGCGTGACACAATTTAGGATTATAGTAGGAAAAGTAGACTGGGATGGTTTGCTTGCATCTAATCAAGTCGTTTACTCTGTTTTCTTTAGGCTTTGAAGGATTGAATTTGAGCTGAGAAGACTGGATGGACCAGGTTAGTGATGGGTGTCTCATTGTTCTGGCTTTTGATTTTTCTTTTTGTATTTCAATGTTGTTTTATGCGATTCTGATATTTGTGGTTGTGCAGTACGAGAAAGTTGAGAAGATTGGCGAGGGGACTTATGGTGTGGTTTACAAGGCTCGTGATCGTACCACTAATCAGACTATAGCTTTGAAGAAGATTCGCTTGGAGCAGGAAGATGAAGGAGTGCCAAGCACCGCTATACGAGAGATTTCCCTCCTGAAAGAAATGCAGCATGGGAACATTGTCAGGTATATATTGCATTCATATAGGTGGGACTAATTTCATCAGTCAAGGAGTGTGACATGTGAGATGATTATGAGAGTGTTAGAACAGGTGCATGGTTTCTTTTCTTTGTTTCCTTCTCTGGTCACTATATTGTTAATTTTTCTCAATTGACAACTTGTATTTACATTTTTAGGCATTCAATTCTTGTGAATCAGATAACTGCTAAAGGTAATACCTGTTATCAAGGAGATCAAAAGCAGGCCTTATGCATTTAATACTTTGATCTTTAAGTTAATATTTTATTTGGTGGACTGTATTTTAGCTTTTAGTTGTAGCATGTGCTTCTTCCACTCCTATTCTTTTTTATTTTTTATTTTTACTTTTTTATGGAAATTTAATGTGTCATAAAGATTATGAATATAGAATGACTGAGGTTCAAGTTAGTCACTGTTTCTATCCTTTCACTCTGAGTATGTTGTTTTCCTGTCTTGTCCGAGCTTGACCAGGAAAGCAGCATTTCTTTTGGTGTCTATCCAACGGTGATTGCCCGACATGGACACCCCCAAAAATAAAGTAAATGCAATGTAGATCCTCATAGAGATGTCTAAACAGCTACTAGAATGTAGTTGCATAGAAGACAAATTTTAACTTATTGGAAACATTTTAAATCTGGTTTCTTAGGCATCTATCACAATGCAATTATTCATATTTGATGTTTATTATTTATTGGCCATCAGGGAAAATATATGTAACAAATACTTTTAATGGGTATTTTTTTGACAGGTTACAGGATGTAGTGCACAGTGAGAAGCGTTTGTATCTGGTTTTTGAGTACCTGGACTTGGACCTGAAGAAACATATGGATTCTACTCCTGAGTTTGCGAAGGATCCTCGCCAAATAAAAGTGAGTAACTGCTTTCTGCTTTCTGACGGTTCGTGCATTCTGTGCTATAGAGACTTGTACTTTTAGAAACCTAAATGAAAAACTTGTTGCTCATTGAGTAGTTACTTGATCAGTAAATTATAGCATTTCATATCAGGTGCAGGACATTCCTTCATCGTCATGCCTCATTAATTTTTGGAGACGTTAGAGAGGTTGTAATGAAACTGGATGGTTGTAACTTTTTTGTTTTTGAAAAAATATCACTTTCAATATAAAATTTTTAAGGGCTCTAAGCTGGAGGCTTCTTATTTAGCTGCCTGATTCTACATTTGTCATTTTTTATATTTTATTTTGTACCTTTTCTCCTAGATTTTAAAGCAGATTTCAAATACTCTGCAGCCCAATGTAGTGTGCTGCACTAATGCTTATGATTTTTTGCTTCTAGTTTCTACTGAGAATACCTTACATCATGTTTGAAGTTGTTCTTTCGTTATCCTGATTCTGTCAATAAATTATTGGAATAATAATCTCATAATGGAATTTCATTTGGCCATGTCCTCTTTCTGCAGATGTTTCTTTATCAGATTCTTCGAGGCATTGCTTATTGTCATTCACATAGAGTTCTTCATCGAGATCTGAAGCCCCAGAATCTGCTGATTGATCGTCGTACCAATGCACTAAAGCTTGCAGATTTTGGACTGGCCAGAGCATTTGGAATTCCTGTTAGGACATTTACTCATGAGGTCTGAATGTTTCTCTTGTAGATTAGGACATTTAGTTGCATAGTATTATGATCAATTTTCTTTCCTTTCACTCTTTAATCAAATAGCAGCAGAAAGTGAAGAAAATATGTGGCAGCTTGTACCAATAATATGATGCAGAACTGCTTTGCTCCAAGTAAAATCACATGTAGTGAAATAAAAAATTCTGAAAGCTATGTTAGGTAGTTTGGTAGGTTAACGTTTGAGAGATATTGTCTGTGTGCTTTAAATTTAATGTTAATATAAAATGATATAATTTTGGTTGAGGAATGTAGGTAGTTTGATAAGGGAATATTTGTATTCTTCCTTTTGTTTAGTTCCTTTTTTATTTTATTTTTTATAATGTTCATGTTATACATGACTGTATATATAAAGAGGATTATGATAATACTGAGCCAATATAAATGATTCCTCTTTTTGAACCCCTTTTGGTTTTCATTTTTATGTGGTATGAATTCTTATTCATAAAAAATAAAAAAAAAATAAAAAAAATAAAACCATTTTATAGTTATTAGTTACTTTGATTCATATACAACCTTGTACAGTGGTAATGATGATTGTACATAACTTTGTCTGCATACGCTTTGGCCCCCAAAGTAATTTTTTGGGTGTCTCTGGATAAGAGTAGTTAGGATTAGATGCTATGCAATGTAGGCTACTAGAACCACCTATAACCAAAGCAAGACTAGTTGATGCAAAAAAATTGCAAAAGAAAAATTAGATTTAAATTATTTAATAGGAAATGCTGAATATAATAGAAAAGTAGGGAAGAGAATTTCTTTAGTTGACCCTATATTGATGATGAAGGATAAGTTTATACCTTTGTTATTTGGGGTCAGCATATTAAAATTTTGTGATCATTGGACGATCACATCTTCAGTCCTCATATTAAGGTATGTGTTATTAATTATTTGGTGGTACTGTGTAGGTGGTGACCCTCTGGTACAGAGCGCCAGAGATATTGCTTGGATCACGCCATTACTCTACTCCAGTTGATGTGTGGTCAGTGGGTTGTATATTTGCTGAGATGGTAAACCAACGACCTTTATTTCCTGGGGACTCTGAGATTGATGAATTGTTCAAGATATTTAGGTGAAAGATTCCCAACCAAATCCGTGCTTTTCTTTCCTTCTTTTTTCCTTTTCTGGAACACATGCCGCCAGCTGTCTGTAAATAATGTAACTCATCCTATCATACTCACACTGTTGCTTTTTATATGAAGAATCTTGGGTACTCCAAATGAGGATACATGGCCTGGAGTGAGTTCTTTGCCTGATTATAAGTCTTCCTTTCCTAAGTGGCCTGTTAAGGTAATTGTACTTGTGTGTATTGCTATCTGCTCATATTTTTATTTTTTTTGAAAAAAATTTTTCTACTCTCATAATAAAATCTTTAACCTATGTTTTATTGAAAATATTAAATGAAGCATCCTTTACTTTGCAGGACTTGGCAACTGTAGTTCCAAATCTTGAATCAGCTGGTCTTGATATTCTCTCTGTAAGTTCATTTCTGCACCTCAAAGGGGCAAAATTGTTCAGTATGTACATCTGCACTGTGATTTAATTGTGGGTATTACATGAGTCCCTAGCCGGTCTGATTGGGAGTACTGGAGTTTTTTCTCTGATTGGGAGACAAGATGATAGTGCTATAGCCCTTGACTATCTTATTAGAAATTTGTCTGGATTCGTTCCCTCATGAAAAGTTTTCTGTGATATGAGGCTCCTTTATTTATCTGTTTTTTTACCCTCTGAGCTGTCAAAAGAGAAGCACCCTAATTTTCATTGTTCAATAGTTATTAGTCGAATTTGAAATAAAAAAAGTCTCCTGGGCTTGGATATAGCCTGGAAGCAAGTTCCTACTGGTGATTCTTGCTGTCCATTTTTTTCTTCCAGATAGAATTAGGTTCTTCTAATGAGTCCATTTGCAGCAACTTGAGGACTCAGGTGGATTTTTCAGTTACGAATTTTAAAGAGTCCATTATTGACACTCATTCCCTCCTTTGTGGCCAATCCACTGACATATAGCAAATTCATGTGGGCTAGCAGAAAGTGAATGTTTAACACATTAAAAAAAGTTTCTACTGCCGTTTGGTTTTCTACCATTTAAGTATTTGCCTTTTTATGTGCCAGAAAATGCTCTACTTGGATCCCAGCAAAAGGATTACGGCCAGGAGTGCTCTTGAGCACGAGTACTTCAAAGATATTGCCATCGTACCCTGATTCCGGTCTTCAAATCCTGGCAGAGTGTTCATACTAGTGTAGCATCCTGTGGACTTTGTTTTGCATGAAAATTGTGTGTTGCTCTTGTGATTTTCACCCCCTCAATTTCCTCAGACAGTTCTGATTATGTTGATTTGGCTTTTGGCATACATATTGTCATTGATTACAGCCTGCTCTCAGTTTTTTTTCTTCCCTTTTACCTCTTGAAGATATACAGTAGTGGCTTGTAATTGGCAATACATGTCCTATGAGAAACAGTTTTCCCTCGAGGAATGTAAAAGATAGGTTTGCTTATGATATGCTCTCATTTCACTTGTTCTGTGAAAATGATATACTCTCATTTCAGCTTCCTACCAAAATGATATACATATCCTATATGTTGTTTGATTCCTTTCGAAAATTCAGTATTGTTGGGAAATTGTTATGATTGGGATAGCCAAATCTGTGCCATGTTGTCAAATAAGAGAGCAATGCTTTCTTTGATTTTGGAAGCATTGTGTTATTCTGGACCGCGGAAGCTAGTTGCTTGGTTCTAGAGCAAATTAGCTTGGATATGGGGTTGCAAATTAGCTAGTTGCTGCTTGGAGTAGCTGTAACTCCTTGAAATTTACTTAAGCTTTTGCATAATTAATATCTTATAGTTATCCTGGCCAAAAAATAATATATATATCTTATAGTTATAAAAAGTGTCTTGGGCCTATATCTTTTACACGTTTTTATGAGGATGGTTCTAGCTGTAGCTGCACTTAAAAGTATCTTCAGCCTATAGGCCCAACAAAGAGGGATCTGTACCTTAATTCTTTAGGTAATGAATTTGCGATCCGAAAGTTTAAATATTTTTTCAACAATATGGAGAAATATTTGGATTTTTCTGCAAATAAATTGTAGGTAAGGCCAAATATCTGGGAGCATTGTTATTCCAATAATGAGTGAAAAAAATTTGGACTAACATCGCCTATTACTTTACGTATCACTGTCACACATCAAGAGGTGGCGTGATGCTTAGCGACAAAGTGAACATAGTAGGCTATAAAAAGTTTCATAGCCTATTCCTCTATGACATATTGGTAAATAAAAAATAATAATGACATCTAATAATAGGGGATGAAATTGACCACAATATGCTGTTCACCTAGGGATTATCAATTACGATTTACCAAACATTCGAAAAGCTAAGTTTTTACCCATAGTTTAAGAGCTAAGTTTTAAAATTTAGAACGACAATTTTACATTCTAAAATAATCAACCCTAAATTCTCATAAACTATACCAACTTGACTGTTATAACCTTCAATAAACCCTGTTAAACTCTAGGCTCTAAATATCAAAAAGCTATTTACTCAGAGAGTAATTAACCACAACCAAAAAAAAAAAATGTGAAAAAGGAGGTCAACCCATCAATAACCAATCTGAATCATCTAAAGGAAAGACTAAGAGGACCATTAGTTTCAGACGTGTTTGGTTATCTAATGAAAGAGCTCACCTAATCTATAGATTCTATACCACCTCAATATACTAGTGGTAGGACTGTCTCACCAAAGTTTTTCTCCTATTATATATTCTAACCACAAGTAAAAGGCAATTTGATTCTTATATGGGACATGTATCATAGAAATTTATTTGTTTAAAGCAATTTAATTCAAACATAATGATAAGGACCCAAAAGTGAACTTTTGTTATTAGTTTTATTTCGAAACGAATTGATAGACAGAACAAATAAAAAGAAAATAAAAGACCATATATTCATGGTGGACCATATAAACCAAAATTATTGTACACATAGGGTGATCACCGAGGTGTGACTTAGGAGAGCATTGTTGCCCAGCCATATGGTACTGTTTCTTGACACACTTCCTCTTGCTTCAAGCAATGTTAGCAATGGGTGCCACAGTTTTCTTACACAACCAGTTAGCCACTTGGAAAAGAGGTGGTCTCATTTGGAATTTGACATTTCAACTACTTTCAAATGAAGGCAGAGAACATCATTTTCTCCAAGCTTGCAAGATGAGAATGCAATATGAGACTAGGGTATTCATTGTGTAATTAATGATGGATAAAATCAAATTAATGATATCATGCTCACCAAATTTATTTACCGAATAATGTATTAGTATCCATAGGAGTGTTTTTTTGGTTAAAATTATATGAGATTAAATGTGGGTACAAATTAAAATATATGAGACATCATCACATTATTTGATAAACAAATTTGGTAAGTGTAATAGTACTTAAAGACCAATAGCAAAATGCACCAAGAAAAGTCAATATTTAAACGGTATGATTGTTAAGGCATAGCATGTTTTAGATTCTTAGCTCTTCCCAAGAGCACATACCATTTGTATTATCTTTGATTCCTTTTAAGATGTTGTCAAAAGAAAGCAAGTAGGCAAGAGAGGACCTACCAAAAAAAGGGAAGGGGGAAAAAGAGATGTGAAGCAAAAGCAATATGAGAGAGAGTGCAATAAGAGGAACGGGAGATGGGTTTTGTGGAAGAAGATAGGGCAAGTGAGAGTTTGGAATCATTGTGAAAAATGCAGAAAATGAAGAGCCTTGGGAGTATTTCCAACAGTGGGAGGCTATCAACAGAGGAGAATGAGGATGATCAGGACATTTCAAGATTGGCCATATCAACATTCCAAGCTAGAGAGGAAGAGATTGAGAGGAAGAAGATGGAGGTTAAGGAGAAAGTTGAACATCAATTGGGCCGTGCAGAAGAAGAAACTAAGCGCTTGGCACAAATTTGGGAAGTAAGTTCAAGAAACCCAAAAGAGAAAATGAAAAGAAAAGAAAAGAAAATCACTTATTACAAAATTACAATCACTTACCAATTTTGGAAATATCATCCTCTTCTAATATTTTATGTTATGATATTGTATTTGTGGTCAAAACAACATCATTTTAGAGTTTATAATTAGTATTTAAAGTTTATATTGGAAAAATATAATTAACTGGAGGTCTTACCTAGCTTTGAACTTCCTAATTAAATTATTATATGATGCATTTACAATCTAGTAGGAGCTCGAAGTGTTGGGAGATCCCATGAGGAAGGAACTTGCGAATGTGAGGAAAAAAATTGACATGGCAAATAGAGAGCTGAAGCCACTCGGACTCAGCTGCCAGAAGAAGGTGCAACATTTGCTAATTATGCTCAATTCTCTCTCTCTCTCTCTCTCTCTCTCTCTCTCTCTCTGTGAATATATCTTCATACATTTCATATACATCGAAAAGAAAATAAAGAATACAGAAATTCATCATATTTGCAACAGGAAAAAGAGTATAAAGAAGCCCTGGAAAGCTTCAATGAAAAGAACAAAGAAAAGGCTCAACTTGTCACCACACTAATGGAGGTAAATGCTGAATCTCTTTTCTCTACTAATTTACTGTCCACTCCCCAAATTTACTATTAATTACATCCCTCTATTCTCTTAGTGATTCTCCTTCCAATTTGTTGTGATATGCTTAGCAGATGTTGAGTGAGAGTGAGAGATTGAGGATGCAGAAGCTAGAGGAGCTGAGCAAGAACATAGAACCAACACATTGAAAATGTCCTAATGCTGCTGATCAATGGATTAATTCCACTGTCTGCTATATATATTCTATATGTAACCTTTTGAATAATAATTATGATTGTATACAGAGGATCATGCATTCTTGGCAGAAAAGTTTTGCAGCGTTTCAAAAATAACAATTATGGTATATTTTGTTTTCTTTAAACCAATAGAAATAAAACCAAGCCATCTAATATAGCAAAGTTTTCAAAAACCTTTGCAATACAGAGAATGTATTATAATGATCATCTACAGTTCTGAAACCTTCTAACAGTTCATATATAAGTTTGGATATGAAGTTCATTTATTAAACATGAAAATAAGTTTGTGATTCTGAATAAAGAATCTGAAAATGCCATATAATGGTCAACGTCTCCGAGAGTGAATTCAATTATTTTTAAAATTTATAGAGAAACTTGCTGGTCAAGGTAATGGACATAATTTGGGTTCTTTTGGTGCTCACAAGGCAGAGGATGGCTGTGATGTGGGACTTAACTAGCTTAGTGCGAAACTATCGTTTCTGAAAACTTCATTTTGTATTACTGCATTAAGAAAAGGAATGCTTTGTACTGATTAACATTACTTGTAACTTCACCTTTTTTGAAATATTAAATCTTTCTCAGCAAGACTTTAGATTTAAAACTTTCATAATATAAATACTTTTGGGTCTGTCATTATTCACTGAGAACTGTCATCTTTTTAATGTTAAATTCAGCGTAAATGTAACTGAGCCAATTTCTCACATAATATTAATAAGAAAAAATGTTTATGATAAAAAAGAAAACTACACATAATTAATGTATCAATATCTAATAATGACTGATTTAAAATTAAAGATAAATAACTTATTACATGTAATGTAATTAAGCAGTGAATACTTTTGTTATCTAAACCCTAAGAACTCCTACATAAGCATTTGTCGGTGACCCAATCCATAACCAACCATTATATTCATGAATTTCACTAATAGACTGGAGTCTTGTATCACCATCTCCATCTAACACCTCCAAAATATTTCCTTGTTCATCAAGCTTTATTGCTACAGGATTTTCTGTTAACCATGGAACGCTTGAAGCTTTTGGGACCCCTCCATTATTTATTGCCACCCAAAATTCTCCTATGGAATTCCTTTGAATATTGTCTGCAGCCCTTTGTAGTTGAAAAAAAAGTTCTGCCGTATAAGCTTTGGGTCCACGAAGCCAAAACCTATGAATTTTATTTGTGGCGCCTTCGACTACTAATATAAAAGAATTGTCCTTGCTCATAGCCACACCATTTGCAAAACCCAAGCTAGGGAGCAACACAGTCACCATGTTTGTCCAAGGGTTATATTGCAATAACCTTCCTGTTTTGTCATCAGAGTTGATTACTGAAGTCCATGCGCTAATGAGGAAAAGAAACAAAAAGAAAATGTTAAACAAGTTAAATAATAATTATAACTATTGATGAAATTATCCATTGAGGCATATAATAGGTACCTTCTTTGGTATATAGTGCTAGTATCTGTAAAATAAACCATTCCTGTTTCGGTGTCAATATCCAAAGCATTTAGGAAACGGAATGGTACTCCTCCAACAGAATTGGCAACTTTTTGAGTCAGACCACCATTAGGCCCTGTTTTTAAAAGCCCAAAGTATGCATCTGCAATGTAGAGTTCGCAAGTTGTACGGTCGAACTTCAAGCCCAATGGTCTCCCGCATATTGATTCAGTGGCTGGGTTGGTTGAACCATCACATAATAACCTTGGCCTATTTAATATGAAATTCACTCAATCAATTTTATTTTTTATTTAAAAAGGAAAATTAAGCGTAAAAGTCCACAAAAACTTGGAGGCAGGGGACTAACAACATTATCGTTAGATGACAAAAAAACACAGAAATTTATCTATATATTATATTATATATGCATACAGTATATGTTAAAAAAATCGATTTTACCTGTATGGCCCATATGCAGAGGTGAAGGCGAACTCAGTCCAACCAACCTGAGATCCTTGCCACTTGAGGATTCTTCCATCTGAAATTCCAACGTATGGTCCACTTCCATGGCAATCGAAAGCAATGCTTTCAGGGCCAGTCACCTTTGAGAGGTCAATTTGAAGGTAACTTTTAAGGTTATGATGAACTACAGAATAAGTTGCTACAGGCTTAAGTGATAGAACGCTAATTAGGAACAACAGAAATAGACCCGACAACTTCATCCTTGATTTGGCTTGATATCACTTGCGTTTGATTTGGCTGCAAACACTGAACTAAGATATTTATAATAAGTTAGCACCATTCCATATAGGATTTGGATTATCTATTTTTCCTTTCCTTGTTTAACTTGTTTCTACAGTCCCATTCAAAATAGGAAAAAAAATAGAAACATTAAAGCGTATAAACTTAAGATTCTTTTGCCAGCCGAATCATATGGGATTTTCTGAAGTACTATTTATTTCTCAATTATGCTCTAATTCCACTGGTCAACTGCAAACACTGAACTAAGATATTTATAATAAGTTCGCACCATTCCATGTAGGATTTGGATTATCTATTTTTCCTTTCCTAGTTTAACTTGTTTCTACAGTCCCATTCAAAATATAAACTTAAGATTCTTTTGCCAGCCGAATCATATGGGATTTTCTGAAGTACTCTTTATTTCTCAATTATGCTCTAATTCCACTGGTCAAATAATTAAAAAGAAATGTTATTCCCACCTCCCTTTCCTATTTATCCACCCATCAATTAACAAAATTTTAAATGATAAATTTATTCTTTGTGAAATTACTAAAAAGGATAATGAATTACGGGCAAAAAATTTCCACCATGGTGGCTAACAATCTTCTATCATGGTGATTATCATTTTGCAATTGCCATGCATGGTATTTACCTTTAATAAAAAAATAAAAAGTGAAAAGAAAGAAAAACATAATACGTTGTAGACAATATAATTTGATGGTATAATTAATCTGAGTGAAAGTTACGGACTGTGGAGTGTAGTATTCTTTGGTCTTACAAGAGGTTTTTTTGTTGAATAGATACAAAGATGGTGATGGTTCATTGAATGTTTAGGATGAAAAATAACAACCTATGGGTTATAGAGATCTGCAACTACCGAAATTGTGATTGTAGTTAAAAAAAAGAAATATCATGGACTTTATGGATTAAGGGTATTTTAGGTATATTTAGTTTATAAGGTGGGTGGGAAAAGTAGAAGTAATATTTTATTATTTTTGTAAGATTTGATTGGGGTGAGAAAATAAAGTGGGTGGGAAAATAAATATGATAGGTGGTAATAGTAGTACTCATAATAAAAATGTTTTTCTCTTTAGTTTCATATATTGGTTCTTTGTATAACACGCCCTGAAGCACTACCAAGTAATGTGTGATGGCTTTTACCATCTTTTGTTGTACTTGTAGTGAAATGGTTTTAATGGTAAATGCTACTGTAATTATCATGAATCTCCTCTCCCTTCCTAATTAGTGCATGAAATTTTATAAGGAATATAAAATTGAACTTTTCATGAACTCAGAATTAAATGAAACAATTGTATCTATTTTTCTTTTCTTTTTCTTTTGTTGCTAGGATGCTTGACTTATTTTATGATTTGCAGCAATCCTTGAAGATTTTTTTGAAAAACATCATGAGATTTATTTCAATTTATGAAAATACATGTTGAGGAAGATGGATCATGGAACCTATCGTCGATCGAATCAATGATTTACAATTGTACCAGAGAACTACACCAGCCTACAATCACCAAGTGAATATATGCAAGTTTATATTAATTATAAATTAATATAGACATGATTAATTATGTTAATTAATTAATTAAGCAACAATTAGATGAAGTGATTAAGATAGTAGTGGTACTGCGAAGAAGCCTAGAGAGATAAACTGACAAGTGCACATAGGTGCGGGTGAGCCTCAGTATTCTAAACAAGTTAAATTTTGTGTTTTATA
>QANT01008761.1:0-28159 GCA_003254885.1 Purshia tridentata
TTCGGAGAATCACAATATCCACCAAAAATTCCACAACAAATTTTACCACCATATCCACCATCTTTTTCTTTGTGTCCACCTTCTTCCTCGCGTTCACCTTGTGCTCAAATTTAAAACTAGATCTAAATGAGAGATCATTTGTTATTTTGGTCCAAAAAATAGCAAAAAGTTCTAAAAGCTAAAAAACTATGACATGGGTTAAAAAAACTTGAGGCCAATTACTCTGTCCATCCATAACCCTTCTCACAAAGTTTGAGATATGCTTCTTAATTATTATTTTACTTATAAAAAAAATTTAGTTTTTTATCAAACTTTGTAAGGAGCGGATAGGAAAGAACAGAGTATTTGGAAATAAGATACTTCCACCCATTTTTTGCATAATTTTTCATGAGCTGTTTATATAGTTTATATTACATTAGTATTTAAGCTCAGAGAGCTTTAAGAAATTGGGTTTTAAAGGTTCTTAAAACAAAAGATTTTACAAGAATAAATTCCTCAGTTTTTTGTAAGTGTAAGTGTAAATGTGAGGAAAAAAAATTATATATAAAAAACCGGGTCAAGTTATATAAGATACAAAATAATTGTGTTTTAATAAAAACAACGACAAAAAGCACTATTAATCAATTAAATACAAAAGAAAAAAAAAAACTCGTATTACCCATAAGTCCATAACTATAAAATCATGTATCTAAAAAATGTTCTGAGGTTGAATTAGGCGGAAATTAATTTAATTGTAAAATTCATGAGAAGAGTAGAACAGGAGAGAAAAAATGTATTTACAAGTGAAACCCACATGCTGAATACATTGGTATCCTACATTATCAAGAAACCCTTCGGGGAAGGGAAGGTGGCTATCTCTGTCTAGTGTCTACCCCCAAGCACAATCAAAAACTCCCTCTGGTTTTGCAACTCTAGAAGACCGGCATTATCTTCACTGCTGAAATTGAGCTGAGGAGTGAGAATCACCAGCAAGCGTTTGCTTAGTCTCTGCGTTTATGTCCATAGTTCCAACTTGTCTGCTCAAGCCATCAGCCTGATCTTCAAAATGGGACCTTTCTCTCTGCTTGAAATCAGGTGGTTCATGTGTTGCATCATCACCCACTTGCTCAGAAGGCGCTATATTGCCAGCGTCAGAAGTGGAACTTGAATCACAGATAGAAGACAACCCTTCATTCATAGGGGTAATTTTTATACCATTTAAATGAGAATTACCCTTCAATTCTGGGCTCACTTTATCTTTCGAAAAAGCAAGGCTGTCATTCATCTCTGCAAAACAGTTTTCTTGCTCATCGATGTCAATACCATGTCCTTCAGTTCCAGCTTTCACATCCTTCAAGTGATTTTCTCTGCCAGATTTAGGAGGCGCTTTACTTTGAACTTTTGGAGTTATGCTGTTCCTTGAAGGACTAATAAGCTTTGTTGCAGCATTTGATGCTTGCTGATACGGTACTGGAGATCTAGATTTCATATTAACAGAAGTATTTTGAGAATCAGGTTTTTTATTCCCCAATTTCGTTACCGTTCTGGCAGGTTGAAGCTTTCCCAGCTTGGCCTTGTTTTGGCCCCCACTCAGGCTAACATTTCCTGCCCCAGTTTTAGGCGAGCTACTACTAGGTACGACAGGATGAGGCTGCTTACTTCCATTGGGAGTGGACCCTGCTGACTTCCCCTACATAAAGTAAAAAACCATACAGGTTACTTAAAAGATGAGACAGAAGAAAAAATAATAACATGATTTTGCCTACTTAAGTTTCAACACATTCACCAAATGTTTCTTTCAAGTTATTAGCTATATTTATCTTATTTAACTTACGAACTGACTTGAAAAAATAACTTCCCATCTACATACAACTCAAAAGTGGGAAGGCAAAACTAACCCCATCAAAGAAGCCAATTTTTGGTGATGGCAATCGAAGTCCGGAAGGTTTTGAAGCAGGAGGAAGTGCACCATTTTTCTCGACTGGAGCTTTCACCACAGATTGACGGAGTAACCCTGTTACCTGAGTCTCATGTCCAATTGAGGTTTCATCATACGCATGGTTCTGAAAATCCAAAATCTGAGGTACATCACCATCCACAGAGCTGCTTTTGAAAGAGCTGGTGTCAAGGCTGGCTCTCGAACTATATGATGTTTTCTTTAAAGAAGAAGTTGATGATGAATCTGAGGACCATTCACCAACAGAGCTGGCAGGTGATATGCTAGAGAGCAGATTTTTCCCCGACATTATATTAGACGTCAGATGAGAAGTCCCGGACTGATTTTTATTTCTTGGAACAATTCGTGATGCTATTTTTAGGGTTGAACCAGAAGAAGGTAGATTACTGGTCCTGGAATCAGTTTTTCTTTTGGAGTTGAAGGGAGATTTACAAATGTTGCCAGATGCACTACTGCCAGAACAGTTAATTGAGGAAGAAGCTGATTCTCTCTTGGTTGCAGGTGAAGAATCCAATGAGGTAGCTTTAGATAATGGCCTGGGCCTAGGCACATTTCGTGAACTTAAGGGTATTTTTGACATTGGAGCCCCTCTATCTGCAGTTATATAATTACGATTACAGAGTGAAATATTAGAAAACTAGTATAAACTGCTACGCATTTTAAGGAAAAAAGGTAAATAAATCTGACCAAATAAAAGTTCTTGTTACCAGTTGCGCTTTTGGCGTTATCCTTTTCCATTTGGACAAGGTTACCACCCATAGAAGTCCTCTTGGTTAATGCTGTTGAGCCAGGATTAGGATTCCCTAATACCTTTGGTTGCTTCAAAAGAGATTTTGTTGACTCTCCACTTGTGGAAACAGACTTCATTTTAAAGAAGATAAAGTTGTGTCAATTACAATATCAAGGTTAGAACTTTTTTTCATTATGTTAACTATTTGTTAATCAGCATCAAAGGTCATTTATTATCTCTTCTTGGGTTCAAATAACACAAATAGCTTTATAAATTGGTTGTATCAAATAGAGTTATATCAAAGTAGCATATGTTGCAGTTTTAACTACTCATATAATTAACGGTTGGTCATTTGCATGGTATAGCACAACTAACATTGATATTTTAGAAACATATTTGTGTTGCATACCTGTGAGACTGGTGGACATCTAAAAGCCTGCCTTCTCAATTTCCCTTGTTTTTGCATATCGATACTTGGCTTCTTAGAAGCAAGTCTGGGCATCATCTGAAATTGACAACATTATCTTAGATATTCTTATGATCTTGTGAATAAAATTGAAGCTTCCAGGCATTAACTAAAATTACCTGATTTGGAGAAGCAGAATCTGCGCCCTTCGAAGCTGCAAAAAGAACAAGGCCCTGTTAGTCTAAGGAGTAAGCCTCCAAAGAAAATATGCTGGTATTAGATGTTTGAAGGCAGTGGCACCACAAAGGTTTCAATATTTTTTTAAGTTCCCCTGATATAAAGGTATTATCGATACCCACATCACTATTACTCCTCTAAAGAGAGACTCAAGTAAAGAAATCAGTTCAAATCCCTCCATCCTGTTAAGTTTCCGTTCTATTTCTACAGTTACATTGCTTTAAGAATAAAAAGGAAAAAAAAAAAAAAAAGTAAATGGTCCTAATTCCGTTTCTGCTTCCAATCCTCTGCAACCAAGCACAAAATTTTGTGGCATATTAACCAGAGAGTCAACAATCTCTTTTTGTTATATATACCAAATACAAGTTATAGAAGTATACTAACCACGGCTAATCTCGTTTTCTGTTACTCCCGAACCCACTTTAATACTTTCATCCACTGCATTGGATGCCTTACTGGACTTCTGGATTGAAGCTCTAATATCTCCAAACAAATTGGCCTCAACACTTTCTAGTGTCAAAGTATCACTTTCTAATGTGGAAATTGAATCAATGGATCTACAAATTTCCTCTTGAATTCCAGGTAATATCTGTTTTCCACTCTTATCTCCTTCAATCATACTAGACAGCTCCTCGGGATCCAGAACACCTGAACTCACGAAATATCCCACTATGAATTTGAATACACAAAAATGACATTGACTTATGAACTTATAAACATCAAATCTACACAGAAGCCTACCTGCACTGGTGAAAAAAGCGCTATCCCAAGCTAAACTTTTGCGCAAGTTATACTTTCCACTTTTTTTTGTCATTTCTGGTTCTATCGACTCAGAAGGTTGAGATACTTGCTCCCTTAGCTCGAGGTTTTCAGGCACGACCTCTAGTTTGCTAGCAAGACCAGCCTCAAAAAGTTCTTCTGAGTACCATATCAATATATCATGAATAATTAGATTAAATGTGACAAAAACCATAGAATAAATGAAAATAATTAGGAAAAAGAAGACAGCAAATCTAGAAATTATAAAATCACAAAACGGAACTCAGCTTTGGCACAACGTACTTGTATAGCATTATAAATGCAAGAATTATGAAAAATCACTTTGAGACCAGATAGAGAACCAACAAACATAGGTGTTGTGTTTCTGTGCTACGGCCTAAATTGCTTGCTTCTCTCATATGAACCACTAAATAAAAATAAAACAAAATACTGTCTGCCCAAACCAAATCTCTTCAGGTAATCAACCTGGCATTATAGAATTGTTAAGCTAGTTATTAATGAACCCACTAACGAACTCAGTCTAGTAAACGAGAATAAATCAAGTTTGCATTGAGGCTTTCATGTCCTATTAACAACACCTACAAATGTTCTATGGAAAAAACATTCACCATTTTTCAAGTATCCAAAATAGGAAATGAATTAAACACCAAACCCGCGTCTGAAAATCCAAATAATTTTCAAGCAACAAAGAAATCGATTGAAGCATTCCATAATTTAGAGAAATTCAACAAAACAACAATCCTTTTTCGTTAGGTCGCTCTATATAAATCGACACAGCCAACCAGATCACTCAGCTTCAGATCACGAAAAACTACTCCAATTCCTCGGTAAAGCAAGAACAAATTAGAAAAACATATAATTGCAAGAGTACCTGGAAATACGAGGCCTCCGGCATACGAATCGATAAGGGAATCATCTTCGGCCGAGACATCGATGAGACTGAGTCGTCTCTGCTTACTCGTCAAATCGGACTCGTTCATTTCGGCTCCGATCGGAGGTTGCAGTGGCGAAAGCGTAGGTCGTTTTTTGTGGAGCGGATGATGAGTATTTTGAACTACGAAGGCGGTTCAAATTTAGAATACAAACGAATAAAAAAATTGAAATGGAAGTTTATTTATTTATTTATAATGGTATTAACCTATTGCATGTGCAATAATAAGTGATGGGTACCTCCTTTTTCTTTATCAATTTTAACCAAAACACTCAAAGAAAAGGAGAAAGAAGCCTATGCCTTGAACAACGTAGCTGTATTCCAACTCACCATCTATGGCTTGCCATCAAAGAATGTAATTTCGATTTCGTTGGAAATTTCGATAGAAATTTTGACGGAAATTTCGATGGAAATTTCGATCAAATTTTGATTTCGCTAGGGTTTAGACAAAAACAAAATTTCGCCGAAATTACCGAAATTACACTCCTTGCTTGCCATACAAAACAATTACAATTTAACACCTATTAATTTTAAAAGGTAATAAAAATTAAACACATCAAATTCTAGATTTGTAATTGACTTATCGCTAATTTAGTCATATTTGTAAGCAGTAACTTGACAGCTTATAATTTAAACAACTGACAAATACAATTTTATGAATTTGATAGAAAATTTTATTAAGGCACGGAAACACATGTCATTAACTTTGTAAGGGAAATAATGACTTCTCAAGAAAGGCCAAACATTCATTCTTTCTTTTCACATTACTTATCTTATCTTGTTTACTTCACTTGAAAAATAAAATATTAATACAACAAGAAAAAACTTATATATCTTTATTATAAGAATGTTACGTTAACTAACAAGAACGTGATATCACCGAGAGAGAGTGAGAGAGTTGAGAAAAATCTCTCTTTAGGTGATGTCACGTTCCCCATAACGAGGACATGTAAATTCTTCTCTTATACAGTTGTTGCATACAATCTCTCTCAAATGCTAGTAATTGGACAAATTTTGTGAGATACAGATTTGGCTATGGCCATGGCTAATCTCACGTCTTTTTGTTTTTTTACCTTTTTCAATTATTTAATTATAGATAAAATCATAAAAGTAAGTGAATTTACGAAAGAATACATATTTAGAAATTGAATTGGGGGGGGGGGGGGGGGNTGCAAGGAGTGAACACACAACCACTTAAAAACATTCGGGTAGAAAAAAAAAAAAAAAAAAAAATCTAAATATGAGTCGCAACAAAAGAACTTTTTGATAAAAAAAAGAGGACTTTGGTGTCCATGATTGAAAACCTTCCAGAATTGTTAATGCATCTACCTTAGAATTTAATTAATACAATATTTTAGTTTCACTAATTTTAGGTTTTTTTTTTGCCAATGTACTTATTTTAGGTTTTTTTTTTTTGGCCAAATACTTATTTTAGGTTTAATATAATAAATTTAGTCTATTATGTAATGGCACGAGAGTCAGAGACGGGGTCTAAATCTGTTACTGTTAGGCTGCTAGGCAGAGCAAGAGAATGAACTGTTTGCACCAGATTGACAGAGAATTCAGTTCTTACAGCCATTACAGCCAATTAAGAAATGAGCTACATGGATATAAATATTATTTGTTTAGCCTTCGTCCTACAAATTCCGCAAAAATACCCAGTCAATCAACCACCCTATCGTGTCTTTGTTCTAAGCTTGGTTAAAGAAGAAAAAAAAAAACTAAACAGTAACTTCATTCTTGAGTTTTGACATAAACTGTGAATCTCAAACTTCTCATCAAAGTTCAAGGCATCTAGTTGCATTGCCTTCCAGAGCTGTTGCATCTTTTCTACCTCGCTTTGTCACATTGGGAGAAGGAGAAGGAGAAGGAGAAGGAGAAGCTTTACTTGGTGTCGATGGCATATACTTGAGGCGGTAACTGACAAGTGAAGGTCCAAAGGTACTGTACTTTCCTGCACTGCTGAAAGCTGTTTCAGCATCAGAACGCCTACTGAAAACCACTTTGGCCCGGCTACTCTTCTTCAGCACTTCGGTCTCTGATTCATTTAAAGATCCGTAGCAGCTGAATATTTTGTTCAGATTTGCTTTTGAAGGAACAGACTCCAAGTCTGAAAATTTCAAGATCAGTGCTGTTGGAGAGACATCTTCCTCACAACTATCACTCGAGCCAAGGACTGGCTTCATTGCTTCCAAATCCAGATCTCCACCAGCACTTGGCTGTTCAGAATCCACATTGGGACCCAACTCATGACTTGCTTGCACTTGAACAGCAGCGGTATCATTGTCACTTGGAGCTCCAGGCACTATCTCTCCATTTTCATTTTGATTCTTGAGGGATGGTTGCTCCTGAGGCATGCTCATAACCATCCCATCAGAAAAATCCGAGTCTTTGATCAACTTCAACCCAGATTTTTCAGTAATGCCTGAGCTGGCTTGTCTCTTCCCTGTCTTGGTTGATTTCTTCCCCATCTTGGTTAATTTCTTCCCCAGCTTACCACCATACATTTGCTCCAGAGACAATTGATCCTCCTCTGGACTGGAACAGTCCAGGCATATAGTATTCCTGAATTCTGAGAGGCAAGTAATCATGGAAATTAAGAATCTATATCCCTTCATGGGATTTATGGCAGCCAAGCAGAGCTGGTTCAACATCTCATCAGGAGAAGGGTACTCTATTTCTTTGCCTTTATCCTGAACTGCAGCTTCTCTGGATGTTGCATTCTGATGCTTGAGAATCGGACTCAACCCATTTAGCTGGCTTGCAACCCTACAGATTCTATCTCCAACTTTAAAAGTCTGTTTATTCTGTGAAGAAAAATTATCAACCCCTGTGAATGAATTACTTTTACTGTGTTTCACCGTTGAGTCATCAGCCATGGCATCAACTGCCTTTCGTTTCTTACTGAAAGATTGCGTAATCAATTTACAGCCATCTCTCCCTTCTGATCCATTCTCACTCATTGGATTAAACAAACACTTCTCAGTATCTAAATCTGACAAGATTTTCTCTTTTTTACTCCGATGCATACTATCTCCAGATATGTGCTTACGCTTACGAGACGAGTTATCTTTACTTTTTGATTTCTGCACCAACTCCTCTTCCTTAATTACTGGATGTGCATTTTCACTTACTTCATTGCAGTGCTTCTCTCCTAATATTAAAATGTCGGCATCGTTCTCCAGCAACCCACCAAGCATATTGAACTCTGGCAGATGAGAATAACCCTTCCAACGACAGAAGGCAGATATTTGGGCCCGTGATGTTACAAGTTCTAGTCTGTCAGCTCCGCCATTAGGAAACTGAGCCAACTCTTCTACAAATTTAATGAGTTTCGCAGGTTCAAAAGAAGCTGCACCTAAAGAACTGTCACCGCCATCTCTTCTCCTTGATTCTTCTCTAATTCCAGCGTTTATGATTATCTGAGTTTTGAGCTTTGCATACACTTCTTCAGATATGCAAGAACATGCCAGTCCTAACTCTACCCGTCTTGAGAACTCATCCAAAACACAAGCAATTGCATCTCGGAATTCTTCCATATTGCTCTGCTTCCCCAATTGTGAGAAGTGCTTCAAGAAGGGCTTAATCCTTGGTGCTTCATTCCAAGCAAATGTATGATCCCCAAAATATGTTATCAGATAACTGCCCTTTTTAAAATACTTCTTTGCCTTCTCTGATGAATCCAAAGGATCACAAATCTGCCCAGGCCACCAGGGATGACTCCTTACTTTTCCCCATACTAGATCAGAAACATGAAATTCTGATGTTGAGGAAGCAGATTTTTCATTCACATCATTTGGCACATTCCTATCTTTCCTCATATTTGCATTCAAATCAGTAACAGTATTGAGCAAATTAGGCCTGTTTTCAGTTATATCAGAAACCCCTGTTTCTTTAACATAATCAAGGGTCAATTTATTTTCATTGGTCTGTGCTTCCACATTAACTTCCAAGGCCAGATTTTCCAGTCCATCACAAGCTGCCATCTCAGAATGAGTGACATTCAGGTCTTTGTGATTCAAAGACTCATTTTTATTGGCAATTTTCACTTCCACAGCTGGGATGCCACCTGTTATTTGTCCAACAGACCCTGAAGTTCCCAAAGACTCAAGCTCCATATTGCCATGCAATGAACTTGAAGCATCAAGACTCTTCTCTTCAGCTTGTACCCGCTCCACATTTTGATCCCTTCTTCCCTCAGAAGCTATCTCAGGTACTTGAGCAACTTCTTCCTCCTTGTCACCTCTCATCAAGTCATCCCCACCATGAATTTCTACATTCAGCTTTGCCTCAAAACTTAAACGATCTCCACCCGCAGCAGTAACAACTCCACCATCCGCGCATTCCCTCGAAGTCACATATTTCCGTGTATCCTTGGATTCCAAAACCAAACCTTTATCATCTGCTGCAATCACACCCCCACCACCGAATGAAGGTCCCTCCAAACCCTCTCTATTTCCAACTCCACCATCCCCACGATCAATCACCGCCTCTGCAGAAACAACGCTCCCTTTCTCATCAATATCTTTATCTGCAGGCCCTATTTTCACTTCAGCATCAGCTCCAGCTACCAATCCACCTTTTTCCTCTAAACCCTCATTCATTCCACCATCCACTACTTCACAGCCCATACCATCAACTTTTCCCACTACTCCCTCCAGCGGTTCAGAGAGATTAACCCCATGAACCTCCTTATCCGGGTAAACCAAAACGACGTCGGAGTTCAGGTCCATACAGTCAGGTTCAGTCAACCGTATAAACCCTACAAAGCATAATAAAATCACAAATATGTCTAAAATAATCCCTAATCATGTGAACTGTGCACAATATAGAAAACCCAGTTGAAATATGATAGAAATGAAGTACCTTTTGGGCTTGACCGGTTTAATTACTTCAAGTCTTTGATTTTCAATTGGGAATTAATCCAGGGTTTCATTTGGAGAAGAAGAAGCGGCAGAGGAGGCGCTTTTCTCGGTTTCAAATCGATGACAAGAAGACCCAGAAATCTAAGAGATTACATGTGGCAGAAATCCGCGGGACTTAAGTGTGCCCTTCTACTGTAAACGACATGTCGGTCTGATTTCTGCGGGCGTTTCAAACGACATTAAACAACCGTCGTGTCGGCGCATTGCTCAGCATTTTTTCATTAATTTTCTCCCGCCAAAACCCGCGAACAAACCCCGCAAGCGCTTGAGCAGAAGCCCCTGCACTCGAATCGATCTCCATGTACGGAACACCGGGGAAGAGCTCGAGCTTGAACCACGGCTCTGCACACACAGCTGGGCTCGGGTTCATCTGGTTGACGTACTTGGCTCAAATCGAGCTTGGCGACGAAAAGCCTTGGCTCAATCTCACGCATTCGCTCATCAGCTTCTTTACGAGCTCACCAGGCCAAACTCTGCTTTCTCAGGTCTCATTCTCACCTAGTATGAAATTTGCTGATACTAATCAAAATATGTAATTGCATAGAGTTGTTGTTGTTGTTGGCCATCAATTGCGTTAGGGTTTGCGTTTATCTAACCTTGAATTTTTGCAGGTGAACGATGACGATGGTGTCGTCGTTTTGCCGATTGACTTTGAACAATTTCGGAAAATATGTGACAATGAGGAATTTTATGAAGCATTAGAGGATAAACCCAAGCTAACCCTCTTATGCATGAGTGTTGCAGTTCACAAGGTGCTGTTGACCCAATGGGAGAATCATAGGGTGGAGGATGGTATCAAAGTTAATATTCGCTTGCATAACTACCCTGAATCCATGATTGCTTTGAAGAACTTAAAGGCCGCATATATAGGTATAAATAGTAGAGCGTTTCTTTTTTTTATTTTTTGTTTTTGTTATTTTTCATATGCTGCATATTTGGAACCAGGTCAAGGTAATATTTGATCAGATTATTTGGTTACATTTATTTTTNCTTAAAGGCCGCATATATAGGTATAAATAGTAGAGCGTTTCTTTTTTTAATTTTTTGTTTTTGTTATTTTTCATATGCTGCATATTTGGAACCAGGTCAAGGTAATATTTGATCAGATTATTTGGTTACATGGCAGACAAGCTTGTATCTGTGCGTGGTACTGTGGTAAAAGTTAGCACTGTCAGACCTCTTGTGGTGCAAATGGATTTTGATTGTGTGAAGTGTAAGACAACCATTACACGTATGTTTCCCGATGGGAAATTTTCACCACCATCAAGTTGTGACCTAAATGGTTGCAAGAGCAGAAATTTTAATCCAATTCGATCTACTGCACAAACGATAGATTTTCAAAAAATAAGGTAGGCACTTTTATTTATCTATTTATTTATTTATATTTTTTAAAATTTATTCTTTGGTACTACTTAAGGGTACAAGAGCTACTAAAGCCTGAAGATCATGAAGAAGGTCGGATGCCTCGAACAGTAGAATGTGAACTTCTTGAAGATCTTGTTGATGCATGCATCCCTGGAGATGTGGTGACTGTCACTGGGATTATAAGAGTCATTAACAATTACATGGACATTGGGGGTGGTAAGAAATTCTTTGTAGTTCACTTCAATTTCCTGCATGTATATTCAACCTTCTATGCCTTTAGAAACAACTTATAACTTTATATCTTATTCTTTAGTATGCCACTGGTCAGAGAAGAGGACTGCCCCAATTATTTTATGGAAGATTTTTCAGTTAAAGCCAGCTTTAAAAATAAAAAATTTTTTGGACCCTAGTAGGTTCCATTTCCTTGAGATGGTCATAGTAGGTAAATTTTACTCTTTGAGGGATTAAGGATATGCTTCAAATCCCAAAAGAAACTGGGACCACGTGGAGCTCCTCAAATTGATTAGAATGGTACTATGACCCAGATGAATGTGATCTATGTTATGGTACCTGAAGATGTGATCTTGAAGTATATACTATGGCTTTGTTAGTTTGTGACTAAAACACCTTCATGATGAATGACACCACACATTTAATTGCAGTTCTTGAACTATTTTCCACCACTAATGCAGATTGGATAAATTTTTTTGATTGTTTCAGGTAAATCTAAAGGCAAAAGTCAAGGAATTTACTATTTGTATATAGAAGCCGTTTCAATTAAAAACTCTAAGTCACAGTCTATGCCTGGGGACGTACAAGATTCTAATTCAAATGGTCTAGTTGACTCGTTTTCCCCAAGGGATTTGGAATTCATTGTAAAGTTTTCAGAGGAACATGGTCCAGATACCTTCCGGCAACTGCTTCAATCCATTTGTCCATCCATCTATGGTCATGAGCTTGTTAAAGGTAACCTGATACATATACTATTTCTCCACGTTACAGTGTGTCTAAAATTTCGTGCCAGTTCATTTTTTGGCTCTCCTAATTCAGTTTCCTCAATTTTTTGTATCTCATCAATGTTATTGTGATAAAAATGCATCAACTCATTGATTTACTAGCTGAAAAGGTTAACATTCAAAAAAATTATCTATGTATAGAACGTGACCATAGTTTCTTTCCACCAGCACTAGTTCTTATAAAATCACTGAGCAATGGTTTTTGATAGAAAATCAGATGCGATTGATTAGAAAAGTCAACTTATGGATGATAAATACACACCCAGTTTGTCAAATCTCAAGTTTGACATTTGATTTTCTTCTCACTAAGCATATCTTCTGAAACTGATAAGAAGTGCTATTCTGATGCTAATTTACTTGCTTTCTGATAGCGGGGATAATACTGGCACTCTTTGGAGGTGCGCGGAAGCATTCAAATGATCAAAACAAGGTTCCTGTTAGAGGAGACATCCATGTCATAATTGTTGGTATGCTTGAACTACATCATAATGGAACTAAACCCAGAAATATGTTTGCGGAAAAGAGAAGATGAACTTGTACCTCCTCAAATTTCTAGGTGATCCTGGACTAGGCAAGAGCCAACTACTGCAAGCAGCAGCAGCTGTTTCTCCACGAGGCATTTATGTATGTGGTAATGCCACAACCAAAGCTGGCCTCACTGTTGCTGTTGTAAAGGATCCCATGACAAGTGATTATGGTTTTGAAGCTGGTAGTTCTTTTCTTCATTTCTTTATTTCCTTCTTTCTCAGTAAAGTTCACTGTTGATTGGTGAAATTTAACTATTTGACACCCGCCTGCCCTCCCCGCGTTAAAGGAAAACAGTAAATATTAATCTTCCCATATGTGTTATTGTTATAGTCTTAACTATCATATTAGAGAATGAGAAAGAGAATTATTAAAGTATAAAATGCTTATGACAATCAAATTTTGCATTAGGTGCCATGGTGGTTGCAGACAGTGGATTGTGCTGTATTGATGAGTTTGACAAAATGTCTTCAGAGCATCAGGTTTGTCCCCAGTAGTTTTATATTATTTTCTATTATCTAACTTCTAAATACCAAGAGTTGTTTTTACTTATATTGAGATTGCCGCAGGCCTTACTGGAAGCCATGGAACAACAGTGTGTCTCTATTGCAAAAGCTGGATTGGTGGCAAGTTTGTCAGCACGAACTTCTGTCTTAGCAGCAGCAAACCCTGTTGGTGGTCATTATAAGTAATCCTTTTCAATTTATTTTTCTTGTAGAAAGCAATCCCTTTTAATTTAAATTTATTGGTCAGTGGACTATTATGATTCTGGTAACGGATAAGATGTATTTTGTGGTAGACTTTAATCATATATGCCTTTGTCAATGCTTATGCTTTCACCTCTCTCTTTCCCGCCCACTCTCCATCCCCCCACCCAATTCTCTTATTGCAGTGTCATTAATCAGTTGTTTATGTGCAGGGCATACTTCACTAATAAGAGCACATATCTGTAGCTTTGATTCATGTCATTTCAATCACACATTTTATGAGACCATTAACTTTCCACATTGCAGCCGTGCAAAAACAGTGAATGAAAATTTGAAAATAAGTGCTGCTCTTCTTTCACGGTTTGATTTGGTTTTCATATTACTTGACAAACCTGATGAACTTCTGGATAAGCGAGTGTCAGAGCACATTATGTCAGTAAGTTATTCTCTCTGGCCCCTTCATATTATTACATATTTTATTTGTTACATGCTATTTTTATCTCATTTGAGGTAAATGTAAAACATACCCACTGCATCATTAACATAAAGCCTGTCATAAAGTCATGGTGACAACTTAAAATTGTTCATATTGACACTAAATGGAGTTTGGAAATTTATCTAGACAATGCCTTTGAAAAATTATGATACAGAAGCAACAGTAATAGGAAAAACCAAATATCTTTAAGAAACTACAAGCAATTGTTGTCCTCGAACAATGGAATCTTTGCTAGTCTCTTTTCCTCTTATAAATGTAATGAAATTGGTTTAGTATGCTAGAAAAATATTAGTAAACAGAGTTTAAGGAACTTGTAATGCCAATTGCCCAAAAATCAAAAGAAATGATAATTGACTCCTAGGTAATTTTCTGTGTTCAGTGAGTAATCAAGGACTTGGGTGTCTATTATGCAGCTTCATGCTGGATATGGAGAACATTTGCCAGCAGCAAAAAGGATGCGTAGAGGTAGACTTATTAATTCTTTTTTGCCACGTAAGGTAGTGATTGCACATCATGAAACACAGTTCTACTTACAAGATTTGTCTCTTTAACAAGATAATGCATTCTGCCTCACAAAATGCAGCATCACAGAATGCAGAAGACATAGATATTGGTGGAGCAGGTGGTTCTTTGGTTTCAAGGTTGAGGCTTGACCCAAAGAAGGATGCTGATTTTGTTCCATTACCAGTTCAGCTTCTCCGCAAGTATATTGCTTATGCAAGAACTTTTGTCTTGCCTAGGTGATTTCACATGGCCTTTGCTTTGTAACTCTTGTGCATCTAATTGCTCGTGCAAGAATTGCGATTCTTTTTTTTTGTCTTTTTGTTTGGTTTCACATTTTCTTTTTGCTCTCTATTTTCATTTTTGGGTGACCAGGATGTCAAAGCCTGCAGCAGAAATCCTGCAGAAGTTTTACTTGAAATTGAGAGATCATGCTACATCTGCTGATAGCACACCAATAACTGCAAGGCAACTGGAGAGTCTGGTGAGGCTGACAGAAGCTCGAGCTAGGCTGGATTTAAGAGAAGAGATTACAGCCCAAGATGCAATGGTTAGTTCTTATTCTGTTATGTAGCAAAAAAAATATTCTATTATCCAACAAGAAAAAGTTTGTACCATTTGGCTGAATGTTGCCATTGTTTTTTTAACTTCATGGCTTTGGAATGGATTTTGGTTTCTGGTCATTGGGTTGGCAATTGACTACTCCCAATCAATATAAGTGAAATGAGTTTGGACAGACTTGCTGGATCATTCTACTAGAGTACTTATTTTGCAGGATGTGGTTGAAATCATGAGAGAATCCTTGTTTGACAAGTACATTGATGAGCATGGGTTTGTGGATTTTGGTCGGAGTGGGGGGATGAGCCAACAAAAAGAAGCAAAACGGTTTTTAAGTGCCCTCAATAAGCAATCAGAGTTGCAGCAGAAAGACTGTTTTACAATTTCTGTATGTCTACATGCTTTTGTGTGTTTTTGCAATTTTTCATTCTCCTTTAGTCTCACCCACACATTTCATGTACTACTTTATTTCAGGAAATATACATTTTGGCAGATAGGATTGGCCTAAATGTTCCAGACATTGACACATTTGTTGATAACTTAAATAGTGTTGGTTATCTACTCAAGAAAGGGGCAAAGACATACCAGGTACTGCAACCTGGGTACAACCGCATAGCCATAAGCAAACCATTTAGAACTGTAACTTTAAGATTAAAAAAAAAAAAATTTATGGCAGATGTGAAAATCTAGTAATTTGCGAAAGGATGATCCTAACCTAGCTTACATGTTAAAATTTCCCCCATATTTGGATAACACTATTTCCTCACTCTAAATTACTGTATCCACACCCTTACATGGTCAAAAGTCAACCACCTCTCTCATAGGGTTTGGATACAATCATTTGGGTATTATATCATGCAGCTTTTATTTAACCTTGGTTTTTTGTCAAGGTACTATCATCATCTTATTCTCGAAGTCAATCATCATCAAGGTCAAGAGGATGAAACTAGTGCAGCAGCATTTCAGAGTCCTAAGTACAGGCTGAATCTAATGCCAAAAGCAACATATTGGTGGGTTCATGCCATCATTTGTAATTTCAATTGTATATAATTTTTTATTCTAAACCATGTCATGGAATCTTACTGATTGCCAATTGGAGGAACCCAAGAACTCAGTTCTGTAATTGATTTTTTCAGCCGTCTGTAACTTCTTTGATACTTAAATGTTGAATGTGAATTAATTTTCAATCAGGCTATGTTGAATGAATATCTCATTCTTCTTAAGGGATATGCAGATTAGCTAACAGGGACCTTTCTCTTCTTTTTTCTTTATATACATAGCAAGTGAATTTTGACAAGTAGGACATGATTCAGTTGTCAATATGATCACAATGATTATATTACATAGGATTTTTGTGCTTCTTTTTTTTCACCAGAATTACATGAGAAAGTTGAAAGTCCATAATTCCTAGGTTTTGTAAATACGCTAGAATTCTATTCATGTTTCTTTTTTTGAGTAACAGTGACATGCCAAGTGGTTAAACTGAACCAGAAGCATAAATATCATCATTCATCTCCATCTATAGGTTCCAACCTCCATTCACTCCCATAATAAGAATTGGGCAAACCCAACCAAAATTTGAAAGCCTCAGCTGCTCTCTTCCTCTCACTCCTCCTGTCCTGCCTGGCCTGTGAGGCATGCTTACTAGTAAACATTCTTGAATGCATCTCCACATAGATTTTAGTGAACTTGGTCTTATTTGGAGGAATCCCATTCTCTTCCATACAAGCCACAATTTCCAAAGCCTTCTTAAAGAAAGCAGCCCTAACACAGATATCAGCCAAAGTATCTAACAGCCCTTCATCAGGTTTCAGTGTTGGGGGATCATCAGAATTTTCTCCTTCCTTTTTCACCTTACTACATCTCTCCTTCACTTCATTCCAAAGCAAAAGTGCCTCTCCTGGTCTTCTAGCCAAAGCAATCCCATTGGCAAGGCTGCCATAAGTAGCCACATCAGGGTAAAACCCATTCTCTTTCATTCTCTGAATGATCTTCTTGGCTTCTTCAACCAACCCCAGTCTACAATACCCTTCAACCAACATGTTCCAGGCAACCAAATCAGCCTTCACCCGAGGATCGTGAAGCATCTCATCGAACACCTTGTTAGCCAGCTTCGGCTGGCCCGACAAGGCAAAGGCTTTCATCAAAGTGGTGTAGCTGATCTTGGTGGGAGCAATCCCTTTTGCTCTCATCTGATTGAAAAAGGCAAGAGCCCCAGCACTGTCATCAACCAGTATGCACCCATCAATCAAGATATTATAGGAAACCACATCAGGCTCAATCCCTGCATCATCAGCCATCTCCCTAAGCAGCTCCTTGGCCTGGTCTATCTGCAGCTGCTGGCAATAACCCTTGAGAAGAATATTATATGTAATCCGATTTGCAGGCACACCAACTCTTGTCATCTCCGCGAGCACCCGACGAGCACGGTCCATTGATCCTGCCTTCACAAATGCAGAAACAACAGTTGTATATGTCACATGGTCAGGTTGACTAGAGCTATCATCCTGGTGCCTCAGTGCCTCTAGCATCCGAACCGTGTCAGTAACACGGCCAGCATTCATATAACCCTTCATTAAAGTAGTGTAAATTCTAGAGTTCGAGGTATATGCCTTGGGCAACAATGGAGGCTCACAATCATTCGGTCTAACCGAATTAGGAAGCAACTTTTGAAACACACCCTCCTCCTCGTCATTTACACTCGAATTTGAATTCGGATTCTCCAAATTCGAATCCCTTAGAATCTTGCAAAGGTCTCTCCTTCCTTCCCTCATTGCTTGAACCATTTTTTCCGCGGTTTCCAAATCACCGAAACCAACATAAGCTGCCACCAGCGAATTCAATGTGGTCATACACAGCGTAATTCCCGTGTTGAGAATTCTCTCCAACACAAAAACAAGCAAATCCTTCCTTCCAGCTCTGGCACACAGCTTGATCATAACATTGTAAGTGAGCACATCAGGCTCAGCACCACACTCACGCATTTCATCAAACACTTTCAAGAACCTCTTAGTGTCACCCAAATTCGCACAAGCATTAAACGCGGCGTTGAACGCCGCCGTGTCCGGGCGCGAGTCGGCCACTAGTTCCGGCTCCGCCAACTTACGGATACGGCGCGTGACCGAATAGAAGAGCTTAAGCGCCTCGGCGGGACCGTCGTCGGCGGAAGCAGCAAGGCGGCTGACGACGGCGCTCCAGGCCTTGACGTGAGGGAGGTAGCCGGAGCGGAGCATGGACTTGACGATGGAGGCGGCGTAGCGGGTCTGGCCAGCCTTGGCAGCAGCCACGGCGAGGAGGCCGAGGGAGTTGGCGTCGAGGTGGCGGAGCTGGCGCTCATTGCGGAGGCGCGTGATGATGGACTGGGCGCGCGTGAGGGCGGTGTGGGTGTTCTGGTAAGACAGTTGGGAGAGCAAGCGGCTGAGGCAGGTGGGGTTGGGGAGGTGGGTGCATTGGGTGTAGGCAGTCCAGGCCTCCTCAGTCT
Source organism: Purshia tridentata (assembly GCA_003254885.1). Lineage (NCBI taxonomy): Eukaryota > Viridiplantae > Streptophyta > Magnoliopsida > Rosales > Rosaceae > Purshia > Purshia tridentata. Next base: position 18,595 of record QANT01008761.1, read on the forward strand.
TTCTCTGGCGGAGGAGGTTTAGGAGGGCTTGGTCTGAAGTAGGTGGTGGTGGTGGTCCGGCGGTGGTTGTGAGAGAGAAATGGTCGGTTGGGTTGGTGGGATTGGCGGTGGCGTGAAGGCGAAAGGGACGCGTGGGCTTGGAGGTGGTGGAGGAATAGGGTGGGGGAGAGACCCAGTGCAGAGTGAGAGTTTGGTGGGTTAGGGGGAAGGGATTGGAGTTGGAGGTTAATGGCGAAGACGGTGGTGGTTTGAGGTTCATGTTTGGTCCATTTGGGAAGAGCGAGAGAGTGAGAGTGTTTCTGTGTGTGTGAGAGACAGAGAGAAAGAGGGTCTTCTAATTTACTTGAAAATCTAATGGAATAAGATCGAAGATGATGTGAAAGAGAGAAAGAGAGAGTTGCAGGTGTTTGTGTGAGTGGAAGAAGTGGTACTACGTCGACTACGTTCTATCCTCATGTTTATTTCTTGTTGCAACTTGCAGTTTACAAAAAATCAAGGTGTCCTGTTATTAGTGTTTAACGGTTACAGTTAAGTTTCCAATTACGCTAAATAAGAGATGCTCCTCTTAGCCTAATTGGGAAAATTTTACATTTCTAAACCTTTTTTTCACTTGAAAAAACTGACATATCCTTGATATAAATTCACACCAAAATTTTTCATTCTGTTCTCTCCTAGCCCAACCCATCTCTCTCTCTCTCTCTCTCTCTAACAACCAGAAAATGAGAATGTTCTTGTTGGTCCAAATTAATCACCATGAATGAACTCAAGAAGAGCTTGCTTCGAGATAAGGATTTGCCAAAGAGAAGACGCTGGGACTTTCCAAATTGGCAACCCTTACACTCTTCTATGCTGGGAAAACTCATCAACTTTGGTAAAGACAAGTCTTGATAAAATTATGAACACCATATCAAAAATTAACTTTTGACAAAATTATGAGGGATGCGAATAGTGGAATTTGATACTATGAATTTTATATTATGAGGGTATGCCCAAAGTTAATCTCAAGTTCGAGGTGTGTTCAATCACGTCTTGAGCCCACTCTGAGTTACTTTCATAAATTCACAAGTTTTCCCGAAAATAGTCGTAAATGAAATTAACACACAAGATTCAATGTGGTATTATCAGATCATATAGCAAGGATGGCAACCAAAACGCAGGAATTGACACAACAAGCATTTGATCAAACGAGATGAGACCCATTTAGATGATTTAATAGACCAAAAGGAAATTTCAAAGTTGATTAACCACCATTTTCCATTGCAAAAAAAAAAAAGATAACTATGTAATGATCAAGATCTCTGCACACAACATTGTACAGAGATGTTTAATGTGCAATGCATCCTTCTAAAGTTCCCCATCTTTCTTTTTTGTACAGCTCCCCACCATGAACTAAAGTCAACCACCTAGATTCACCAGTTATATACAGATCCAGCCAATCAGTCGGTCAGAGAAGCCTCCTCTTGCTTCTTCACCACAATTAGATTCTCTTTCAACAATCAATACCACCTCCATCACCAGCCACCCATTCCTTTATCTACATCAGCAAGACTTCTACTCTAATAATTACAAATTCACAATTGAATTGCTCCTTTGGATTGAGAGAGATTGAAAGCTATGAAAGGTGGAATGATCCTTGCCCTTCTGTAATGGCATATAAGAGCTTCTCCTTCATCGTCTCCTGAAAAAGGAAATGAAAATATGTAAGCAACTAGTTTGTACAATTTTTCTCTGACTTTTAATAATAAGATAAAGCTATAAAGAAAATATAGTTCACTTTTGAAGAGTAAGGTGGCAGCTTAAGATAATTTGCACAAGTCATCACACTTGGTAGGTCCAAGTCTGCCCAGTCGCTACAGTGCTGTAAAAGAGAAAAATCAAACAATGAGATGATCAAATGATGCCTAAGCAAAGAAGAAACTGCAATCAGGAAACAAGATGTTTTGCTGGTATTGACCTTTCGAACAATGGTTAATTTTGGACTAAGAGATGCAAAACCTCCTGGAGGCAGGCAGGGTGCCCCAGTCACAAACTGCAGAAACGCTCTTCGCTGTTCTTGGTCAAACTTTTGTATGATTTCCAGCAACTGAAATTCCAGAGAAATTGATAGTATCTAGATTTCTTGAATGCAAGTGAAATATCAACACAAACCAAGATAAAGGAACACTAACATTAATGATGGGAGGACTGCTAACAGTGTAGCCATGGTCAAACTTGATATGATCAAGGAGCTCATTGAACTGCCAGGATGAATAGTATAAATTAGGAATATAGTCAGCAATCTTTAAAACAATTCATCATAAAGTGGTTGTAAACATACAGCCCAAGAGTAGCGTTCTCCACATAGTAAACGCTCTAAATCTTCTTCAGTGAAAATCTGAAGATGCTCAATAGGAAAAACCTGAAGAATCAAAGATCAAACAAATCATTTCATTATACTGAAATAAAAAAAAGCATCAAGTTAATTTAGATTCCATCCTTGTTGCATAAAAAGAGAGTACATGACAGTACAGACCTGGTTAAAACCAGATTTAAAAGCTTCCACTTGTCTAGAAATTCCAGCATTTATAGTTGCATCCACCACAAGTGACACAAAATCTTCCAAGTTTCTTACATCGACCTAGAACATGAAGAGGACTGAATTTTCACTTCACCAGATGAAAGAACTCAGAAAAAAATAGATGAGTTCGTGGTCAGGTGAGACTTACCATGTTATGATCAGGCCTCGAAGAAAGAACAAAATCAGGATACCCAGGAAGTGTAAAATCAAGGCAAAGATCCTCAATTCTGGTTTTCCGGAAGCATGAGTCGGATTCAAACGTTGTATTTTTTCCATGTACAGATTCCAAAAACTTTTTTTTGTCTACAAGAGCCTTAAACTCCAGCAGTGTCCTGCCAAGCTCAGGATCAAATGACGGGATGTCATACAGACCAAGTTCCTACAAAACAAATAAACATATGTTGAAATAAATAATTGCTAGCGTGCAAAACATACAAATCCAATATTAAATAGTTAAGAATTGGGAGACCACCTGCCCAAGAATAAGTTTATAGAAGGCTTTGGAGAAATTCAGATCCAGGACCCTCCCATCTTGAAGTGCTTTTCCTACTATTTGCCCCAAAAGAACAAACTTCTTAATTACTTCGAACTCTATTCCATCAGATGCATCCAAAGTAGATGACCATGGACGAGGGAAAAGACCAAAAGGACATATCAAAATTCCAGTATTGTCAGCATGGCTTGTACCATAACTAAAAGATCCACGATCCTCTCTCCACATGCCCAGGCCAGACTTCTGAAACTCGTGACTAACCAGGGTATAGAATTCCAATGTTGGACCAAGACCGGTACCAACTTCTTCATCATACTCTACCTCAAGAAGTACCTTATGACAGGCATGCAGCTCCATCATTTGGGCAGCAGAATCCAGAATGCGGTCACGGAAAACTAAAAACTTCTTTCGAGGCAAGCCACCAGAGCTTAGTCGCCTGTCACCTGTCACCCCTGAATCACTATAAGATGGTGAATGAGGCTGACCTAGTTGTGGACCAAATGCTACCAATCGGAAGTACTTGCATTTGACCTCAAAACTAAACAAAAAAGGACATGATGCCATTAACTGATTACACCACAATGGCATACCACCAACGGACACAGCCAAAGTGTCCCGCATCTGCTGTTCTAATTTTTCTGTCAATTTACTGCTTACAAACTCATTCTGTGGCACTGGAGTAACTGCTATCTGAATATTATCCAAGTCATTGATTTTCCCTTCAGCAAAAGCACATATTCTTTCACGAGACATCAGATAAAATAAAAACTTGTTCATACTGTCCAAGCTTTTAAGCAGATGTACGATATCATAAGTAGGACTTGACTTCTCCAAGTCAGAAGCAAGCTCACAGGCAAACATGCCGGAGAAGAATGAAGTATACAACATATACACCCCAGATTTATCTGATACAGCAGAATTTTCTGCTGAATAAAGACATTCTTGAGTACCATGTTGACCTACAGCTTTTCTATATGTTAATGTGTAAACTTGACTCCACAGTTTTGCACCAATGACAATTTCATGTTCTTTCATTTGTTGTTGCAGAATTGCTTGGTACAGTGTCAATGCCAGATCCAGCTGTTGCCCTTCAAGGTAAAATAACAGTTTCAGTGAAGTATCTTCATTGCTACAAGATGCATGACACTGTTCTTCCATCTCAGTGTCTTCCTCTGATGGACATTGAAGTTCTTTCTCCACAGTTTCCTGAAACATTACACAACCAACCAAAAAAGGGCATTGGCACCATCTTAGAGCTGATAATAGATGAGAGAATTTAGATATTTAAAACAGTAATCTAGTTATTAAGGATTTAAAAATCACACTAACAATTTTTTCATTTCCAAGAGAAATGAAGAAAAAGCTTTGTCAGGTGGAGAGACAGCATGCAAGTCTGATCAAAACCACCACTGAATTCCAATAGGAAATATCAAAGAAAATACACAAGTTCAAATCTATGAATGATGGAAAGATTTTCTTACAACATAAGTTTCATCTAAAGATGTTCCAGGATTTGTCTGTCCTAAACTTATTGCTTGTTCAGGTGCCGACTTTGTTAAATGAGCCTCATCTGCCTGCAGAAAAATATGACTGAGGATAAAGAAATGCACCCAAAAGGAACTCACAAAATGAAAAGAAAATAAAGAGTTTATTTTTCTCTCTAAAAAACCACTATCAGTTATAATCAGTTGAAAGATCACAAAAGAATAACCTGCAACTCAGGCAAGTTCATTAGCATGCTCTCTGGCTCCGTTGGTGCACTCTCTGGCTCCATAGAATTTGGACTCCTTCCTTGACTAGAGCTTGCATTTGATGGTGACTGAGGCGGTAGACTTTCTGATTGGCACTTAATGCGCGTAGCTGATTTAATGTGGCTGGCCCTTTTTGCATTGACTTTAGGCCACAGAAATCTTCCAATTGCATCCAATGAAGAAAAAGGGTCAACAGTAAGAACATCTTCACAGTAGTCACAAAGGCAACTCTCCTCTTTGTCTCTCACAAAACGAACTTTAATACATGGATACATTGTGCAGCTTCCATATGGAACTGTAGCAAATGAGTTCCTTTGCTTGGGCATATGGCTCAATATAACAGGGAAATTTTCCAAGGAAGATAGAGAAATTTGTAATTTCCGAATTAAGGTTAGCATGGGCATGTCCCCAGAAAGCAGGTCTGAAGAATATAATAGCCTTGCAAACACCTCAAATCTTTTTTCTACAGCATAGATATCACTTTTAGCAGCACTAAGTTCCCCCTTTTGTCTCAAATACTGGCCATCAGACAGGTAAGTCATTAAGGATTTCAGAATTCCACTTTCAATAAATTCAAAGGTTGAAATGGTTTCTCTTCCACTTAGCTTTTCCATTACTTGATGCATTATACCACAGAACCTTTCTTCATGCTGATCAAGAGCATCATTATTTATGGGCATATTCATCAAATCACTTAATGCAACAGAGAATGTTCGAAGTTTCTGAAGAACATCAGTTAATGCTTTCTCGGGGTCATATAACTCTGGTGCAAAGTACTTTGTTCTTATATGCTTTGCAAGATTATAAACAGAATCCTTTTCAAGCATGCAACTTCCTTTTTCTGACACTGATGGTGATCTACCACTAGCAAAAGCATAACATAAGCATCTCAGGACCTCCCTTGAAGCAGACTTTGGAATAGGGTCAATCGAAAGCTTTGTGCTACTAAACACTGGGAACACCAGCCTCGAACATTTTTCCAGGTTTACCAGCGAACACTTTTCTGGTGTTAACAGAGCATCAATGGCAAAAAAGACACCTTCTTTTATAAAAGAATCCAAGAAAAAATCAGAAAGCTTTTGCAGGATTAATTCAGCGATCTGTAGGGCTAATATCAACACATGGGGATCCTTTCGTGTAAATACTCCAGCCAAAAAACTGCCACATTGACAGAATTTATTACCTTTAGAATTCCTTCAAGATTTGCCTAGCCAAAAGAAAAAAAAAAGAAAAAAAAAGGGGGAACAAGTCACCTTGAAATGTTGGCCTTCTTGAGCAATTCAACGAGCATGTCAGATGTGCCCAAATAAATCAACTTGTTGATAACAGATAAGCATCCATAACAAATATATAAATTGGCACCAGAATTCACAACCTGTTGACAAATGAAGGAAACATTAAATAACTATTGGTTGCTTGGGTAGGGTGCAAAGAAAGTGCTTTATATATCAGAAACCAAACCTGAATCAACAAGGGAAGTATATCCATCCCAAACTTTTTCAGAAGATCAGGTTGATCAACTAAAAAAGATTCCTTATCTGGCAACTGTGGAGCATCTTGTTCTCTGGCTGAAGTGGGGAGAAGTTCATTTAGCAACTTCAGAACTTCATATACCTGAGGAGGGAAATATAAAATGCATACTTATTAAGCAAGTCACACATGAATTTATACATATACTTGGATTTTCTTAGAAATAATCATCTTGTTTTTTTATTTAACATACAAAGGGTACTTAAGGCACAATATTGTCATAAAGAAAATTTGACATTCTAAAGATTCAATCAGAATGAGTAGCCCTGAAAAAGATATAATATTAAAAAAAAAAAAGACGAAAGACCCACTTTTACAGGTCAAGATATAAACCTGATTGCAATGCCCATCCACAACATGAGTAGAGGACATTCCATGTGAGATGTCATAAGTAGATAATATATCCTTCAATATGCTGCTTATATTAAGCTCATATAGAGTCCTGAAGGCTACAACTGAACCAGAACAAAGTTTGACAAGTAGTCCTATCAAACCCTGCCAACAAAAGTAGAATAGTCAGAACACCCTCCAAGGCAGTAAATACAGAAGAAGCAGATTGCAAAAAAATGATATTAAGTTGCCTACATTAAAAGCTGGTTGGGATAAAGTAGTTCGGCCATTCAAGTTCATAAAATGTGTGGCCTGATGAATCAGCCCATGCTTGCAAAGTTCATCCAGCATCTCAGAGGACTGACTCACTCGCTCTGTAATTCTAATCAAGCAAACAGCAACATTTTCGACAAGCTGAGAAATTCAAACAGAAATATGAGTTGTAAGGACAATAAAAGATCCAAATTTTTTCTAAAAACCATAAATCCTTCAGTTCATACCTGTGTATCCTCATATTGAAGAAGATTGCACAATATGGGAACAGCCTCCATGAAAGGCGAAGGACATTCAGAAGGAAGTTTCTTACAAATGTTCACCACAGTGGAAAGGGCAACTCTCTGATGCAGATAAGATAATATATGAGAATCATACAATGAAAAAATTTGTGAAACTGAGGTTCCAAAGTAGTACAGAACAAGATAAACATCTTCATGAAGATAACACTGCAGATTTCCAAGCAAGAAGACATGGGACATTTACCTGTATGCTTGTCGAGAAGAAGTCAATGTAATTCAGAACAGCCATTATTGCCCCTGCCTGTAAGCAGGCAAGTGGTTGCTCCCGTGACATTTTCTCCAATGCTTGTAGACACTGCATAAGAACAATACAATAATCCCTTGTAACCACAATCTTTCCTTGTCTAAACAATATCATAAATTTACTACCTGTATAACATAAATATGACCATACACAGAAACATTACCTGTTCGGCTACATCCAAGTATTCAATAGCCATTAGTCTTTGGCAAAGAGCAGGAACTGCATCATGCCGGACAAGGAAACCCGATGATCGAGGATACACATCACATAAATAAGTTATAGCCCTTATAGACAATAGCATGATATCTGGGTTAGTCTCATGCCTTGCGAGCTTAACAAGATGCGGTGATAATGAGTCAGATGTCATGCCAGATAGTGAACCCTCTGTACAAAATGACAATACTTCACATAGCTCGGTGAGCACAGCTAACTGCCCAGAAGGCTCGGTCTCTTCACTCAAAGATGATAAGATCGTCTTAAATTTTTCATGATCACCAGAAGATCTCTGTCTCTGATAGTCGCGGAGATCACTGTGTCCTTGCTCTGCATCATCAGAATCACAAGACCCATATGCTGAATCCTTCTCAGGTTCTCCCTCTGACCGGCTAGACGCGGAAGCAGATGATGAAGTGTCCATATCATGGTCATTGTTTTCAGGTGTGGAGTTCATAGAATTCATATGGGTTTGAGCTGGTGAGTTTGATGAACTCGGTCTAAACTCCAATGAACTGCACGCCCGCTTATCCGCCGGCAATTCATCGACAATCTCAGTACGCTTTTGGCCACGATTTTCCATTTATAATTCAACTTTCACAGAAAATCCAATAATATCCAGTCCTGCATGATCAGCGCATGGATTTAAAAATTGAGCATCCTCAACTCAAGTTCTAAAACTGTGTTCAACCCAGAAATTCAATTCAGAATTACCAAACAATAACCAAAAAAGAAACTTTAGCATTAGATAACACTTTTAGCAAGTATGTGATGTATATTTTAACCCAGAAACGCCAAACCCAAAGCCCAATGATCATCAAAAACAAAAAGCTGGAAGCAAAATGCATTATGTATGTCAAAGTGTGCATTTGTATCACACACATGACAAACCTCACTTTCCAAGCACAAAATCAAACTTAGGCCTATTCCAGACTCATTAAAAAATCCTCAAAAAAAAAAAAAAAAAAGAAAAAGACTTTCNAAAAATCCTCAAAAAAAAAAAAACAAAAGAAAAAGACTTTCAACACAAAAACACATCATATGAATACAGAGAAGTGCGCGCATGTATTTACTGAAAAAAGTCGAAGAGAAAAAAAGAAAAAAATATACGAGCTCATGAATTAATCGAGGCAATTGGGAGTTATGGCTGTTTAATTGTACCTAGTTGTTTTTCTCTGTTGTTAATCAGCCTTCGGGGGAGAATCGAAGACCATGAATAATAAAAGAAAGTCTATGCTTTTTCTCAGGGTTAATGGTCTCCTCTTGCTGCGTGTTCTGCCGAAACGTTTCTCTGTCTCTCTCTCTCTCTCTGTGAGAAACGAAGGCCTAGATAACGATGATGATGGTGATGAGTGAGCGTACGGAAGCTTAGAGATATATACGGAGTAGTGAATCTTCTGATTAAAGAATTTGTGCATTCGGGAGAGATATCGTAGAGGCCAAGCTTCGACAAAAAAAAGCCCAAGCCCAATTGTTTTATTTTTAAGATAAGAGCGTTACTATTTGCATGTTCATTTTCTTTTCACTACACACTCTTTTCTCGATCTACACATTTTCTAATTTTTCTAATTTTTCAAAATACACGCTTAAAATATTCAAAAGGGAAAATTCTCCAAATATGACACATATTTTAAGGATTGTTGCATTTCAGAATGCAAACTTTTTTTCGTATTAATATAGGACACATACTGTTAGTTTGTGCCATTATAGTCCTTTCTGTTACTTCCGTCAAGAAGTCCGTCTAAAATGGATCACGTGCCACACACGTGATCTATTTTATATTTAAAAAAATTAAATTCAAAATTTAAAATAAGAAAAATTAAAATTAAAAACAAAAAATAAGAAAAAAGAACCTTCCCCACCCAACCCCTC